>JASEVX010000007.1:75940402-76022557 GCA_031761405.1 Serripes groenlandicus
TTTTTCTTGTCCGGAGAATAACTTTATAACTACTAGATGGAATCTAATAAAACTTCATACAATGATAGAGCACATTGAGAGGAAGTGCAGTGTACAATAACCATAAACCTAATTTAGCTAATTACAGAGTTATTTCCCTTTGTTACATTTTCTTGTCCATAGAATAACTTTAATTGCCCTTTCTTACTTTTTTCTTGTCCGGTGAATAACTTTAAAAGTACAAGATGGAATTCAATAAAACTTCATACGATGATACAACACATTGAGAGGAAGTGCAGTGTACAGGAACCATACTCTATTTTTACCTAATTACAGAGTTATTGCTCTTTGTTACTTTTTCTTGTCCAGAGAATAACTTTAAAACCACATGATGGAATTAAATAAAACTTCATACAATGGTAGAGCACAATGAGAAGAAGTGCAGTGAACAAGAACCATAATTCTAATTTAGCTAATTACAGAGTTATTGCCCTTTCTTACTTTTTCATGTTCATAGAATAACTTTCATTGCCCTTTCTTACTATTTTCTTGTCCGGAGAATAACTTTAAAACTACAAGATCGAATTTAATTAAACTTCATCTGATGATACAACACATTAAGAGAAAGTGCAGTGTATAGAAACTATAACTTTATTTTACCTAATTTCAGAGTTATTGCCCTTTGTTACTTTTTCTTGTCCGGAGAATAACTACTAGATGGAATCTAATAAAACTTCATACATTGGTAGAGTACATTAAGAGGAAGTGCAGTGTACAATAACCATAACTCTAGTTTAGCTAATTACAGAGTTATTGCCCTTTGTTACTTTTTCTTGTCCGTAGAATAACTTTGTTGCCCTTTCTTACTTTTTTCTTGTCCAGAGAATAACTTAAAAACTACAAGATGGAATTTAAGGTTGGGTTTCTAAATATTTTCAGTACCTTTCCTATCAGGGCGGCGTTTAGGGGTATTAATCATATTTAGTGATAGTTCTAGTTTTAAGCTAACCTGATAACCAACTGATTCCAAATAAAATAACAGGAATATTCCTCTTCTACAGGCTACCCTCTTCTAAAATGGTTCAAACATTTCCGCTCTATTGTGCAAGATGGTCAGCAGTGCTAAAAATAGAAACACTCTCGAAGGACATCTTTTCCTAAAACAATGATCCAATTTCAAAATAATTTCTTAAAATACATATACTTAAGTAGCCATCTACAGAATAAATTAAACTGTTCCATTCTGCAGTACAACATGGCCACCAGGGCTAAAAAAAAGAAAATCCCAAAAATCCAAACACACGATCTGTTGGTAGCACTTATTAGTCCCCTTCCGGTCGAAGACCGGTTTGGGGACTATAGGTTTGGTTGATTCCATCTGTCTGTCTGTCAGTCCCACCTAACCTTGTCCGGCCCGCATCTTAACCATGCATCATAGGATTTGAAAGGCCTGTACCTCAAATGTCAAGCTCAAAGTTCAAAATGAGTACTGTTTGAAAGGATTACCTTGTCCGGCCCGCATCTCAACCATGCATCTTAGGATTCTCTAGTTACTGGACACACATGTTCACCATAATGAGGGGGCTTGTACCTCAAAGGTCAAGGTTACACTCAGAGGTCAAATGTCAAATGAGTACTGTCTGATAGGACTACCTTGTCCGGCCCGAATCTCAACCATCTCACACTAACAGCTGAAAGGTCGAAATGAGAAATATTTTAATAGGACTGTATCCAAAATGTATGCAGTGCATTGCTGATTTTGTCTAAAAATGCACATGCAATACACAATGTGCTGTCCTCGTCCGGTAGGGGACTTTTGTTTTGCTTGCAATACGACATTAACTTGTTATTTATGTTCTGTTGGACATGATGGCTGGCAGATCTTAAAATAGTTAAACCTCTGAAGGACATCTCCTAAACAACATTTCAAAATAAATTAACTCAACTATTCCTTTCGAGCCCAGAATTGTTCAAACTGTCCCTCTCTGCTGCACAAGAAAGCCGCCAGATAGAAAGAAATATAAAAATCTCTAGGTGACATCTTCTTCTAAACAACTGACTAAATTAAAAATTAAATTCGCTCAAATGTAGTTGAGAAGCCATCTGTTCAAATCGTTCTACTCTGTTACAATAGTGCCACTATACCAAAATTTATATAGCCCTTTTAAGATTATTCTCTTCTTAACCACTGACCCGATTTGAAAGCAATTCACCATATCACTGTATGGGAGCGACACCAGATATTAGTACTAAGCTAGGCGGGTGACAGTTGAAAGCAAACAACAACTGAAGTAAGTTTTCTTGAAATAACAACATTTCTAGGAACCACACATGAATAAGCATGTATATATAAATAAGACGAAAATTCAAATGTTTATCTGCCACATGCACGTTTCCTTGGTTGGCAAATATGACCCATCAAATATAAAAATGTCGCCATTTTCATGGAACGTTCAAGTTTACGCTGCTAAATGGATAAACATAGATTTTCACATAAATGTAAGTTACATTTATGTCAAGATTAACTATCTTTAGTAAATCTCAGCCTTGAATCTTTTTATCCAAATATTAACTTTCTATATAACACATTTTATCGTCATTGTCAGAAATTTATTAGGTATGTTTGTATTTTGGAGAGGATGGAAACAAACATATCGCTAGACATTTCAGCTGCAATTTATATCGTGTCGGACAATGTTAGAACATGGCCACATTGTGAGTACACCACTACTACTAAAAATAATCTGAATTTACATGTGAAGAGGAACCACATACTACAACCACCAACAAGTACGCCTCTGAGGACATCGTCAACATCAGTCTTCGCTACAAAAGTGGCTTTGAGCTTGATCTACACTTCAAAAAATACATACCAAAAAGTTTAAATACGTATTTCAAGTGTGTTCTGAAGGTTTTAATCAATGGATACAATTTTGTTTATACATGTCTTTACATTCTTCTGTCCGCTTGCCATTTCATCCTTTTGATGGTGAAATCATATGTAGTGTAAATTCAACCCGGTGTCCTTCTGGTGATCTATGCTCTATATTTCTACAATCAACTTTACAGGAAACGTGTATTATTCAGTCAAAGACAAGTAGTCCTTGTGTATTATATATATTATTTTGTTTACAATTTATTATTCAAGTTCATAATTGTTGTGTTAACAAAAGAAAAATAGAGTTTGAGATCATGACAGAGACGGTCAAATTCAAAGTGAGCCTATCATTGAATGAGATATCATGATAAACATGTTCTTGACAAATGTTGTTGAATTTTCATATCCACACACTCAAACTGCTCCTTTGGAGCTGGGTTATATAATTAAACTGTCGAAACAGAGTTTGTAGTTTTTTGGTTTGTTTAGATCACATTCAGTAAAAGTATTAATTATACCAATCACTATTTCAGGAGTGTTTTCATGACAAGTTCTCTTCTGAATCGCTGGCAAAGGTGAAACCTGTGGACACGACGCCGCTAATATTCTTGCCAGTACATATGGGTCTACTCATGTGTTTAAAACAAACATAAAACAACCTTAATTTAGTATTCCAGAAAAGGCTAGACACACATTGTAGAACTGGTTGATTTGAGCCTAACCAAGTCTAAAAACAACAGAAACGCTATATGAACTCAAATGGAAACCTGGTAAAATCGCTGAAAAGTCTATGGAAATTTAAAATTCTTCCACTTTCCCATGTGGTTAAGTGCTCCCATGACTGATAGAAGAAGAGACATACTCTCTGTATGATCTTCTTCCACTTTAGTGTAGTGTGGGGTAGTTTCAGTGATGGTCTTATTGTGACTTTTGGTGTATTTCGAACAAGGACTGTCTTTTGGAACCACTTTTGTTCTGGATACATGTTTGTGTATCTTTTCATCTTCTGATTTAATCGTGATTTTCCTACCATGGTATCTACAAAGCTGTGAGATTTCTTTAAGATTAAAGAGCTTTGATGCAGTTCAATCTTGAAAAGTCATGTGTTTGTTAATCTGACCATGTTCGGCAATACTGACAGCTGTCCTGTGCCATCCTGACAAATTCAATTGTTTGAGTACAAGCAATTAACAGTATGTTTGAGTTTAATTTAACATATCTTATTTAAATATCATTTAATAATCTGATAGATTAATAAAAAACAAATCTATCAGCATGTCTAAATTTACTTAGACCATTACTTATTAAAATGTCAAAATCAGATCTCTTCCATTGCATAAAAAACACAGAAAGCAGAGTATTCATGTATTTATTTTGTTATGCCATGATGACGTTTGTTGACGTTATGTGCAAGTTATTGTGTCTTAATTAGTCAAACAAAGGGTAGTAGAAACAAAATAATTGCTAAGAAGCCGTACACCATCTATATTGGAAGTATAAGTCAGCCGTACACACTACATCCAAGCCACATTGCACATTCAGATTGTGACTTTGATTGGAATGAAAACCAAGAAGAAGTTACATCTATTGTAAATGGTAGATAACGATGGAGAGAACCGAAAAAAAAACAGAAATGTATTAACCCTTTCCCTCATACGGCAATTCTGCAGCAGACGACTTTGAACGTATTTTGTCAAAACATAGAAAATCTCTATAATTGAATGAATAACCTATGACAAAAAGTGGAAAACATTGTGGCAAAAGGAGAAATTGCACGTTTTGTGCAATTTCTTCTTTTGTCACTATGTTTTCAAAAAGCCGTCTGCTGCAGAGGTGTCAGAAAGCGTCTGTATGGGGGAAAGGGTTAAGCTGAAATGAAACTGTTCCAATGGGAATGAAGTTGACAGGTACAATATTTTGTCGGCACTAGATGTCATGTTTTACTATCGATAAAAAGATATATGACACTGTAATGGAATAATTTTATGTTTGTTTGACTCGCAGAACTGGTTATGAATTTATACATACATGCTATTTTGTGTGTAATTCTTAGAAATGTTGTTATTGCGAGAAAGCGTACCAGTGGTGATTTTTGCTTTCGACTGTTACTCCCGTTGCTTCGATATATAGTACCAATATCCGGTGTCGCTCCCATACAGTACTAATGGTCCTTTTGTAGCTCGCTACAATAATTGTTCAAATTGTTCTGCTTTGATGCACAAGGTTGCCATATAGGCTAGCTTAAAATTGAAAACAAACTACTTAAACAACATCTCCTAAACATCAACTAAACCACTGACCCAATTTAAAAACAAATACACACAAAAAAAATTCAGTAGCAATCTGCATCATTTGTTCTAATCGTTCTAATACATGTAGGTTGCACAAGTTAATACACATAATACAAATGCTCCTTTAATTATTCAAACTATTCTGCTCCGCTGATCAAAATGGCAGCAGGAGCTAAAACATAGATTTACAGAACATATAATGCTAAACCACTGACTGAATTTATAAATAACTTATTGCACACGCTTCTTAAGTAACCTCTACTGAAAGCTTTGCAGCCAGAGCTGAATGTGACAAATCTTGATAACACATCTCTACCTAATACACTGGCCTTTTTTTTTAAGATCACCTGAGCCGAAGACTCAATATGATCTATTCTGATTACTCTCTGTCCGTCGATATCTTTTAGCATTAAAGATCATCTCATCCTAAATCACAGGACCAATTTCAACCAAACTTCACAGGAATGTTTTTTGGTGGTCCTCTTTCAAAATTGTTCAAAGATTTAAATTCCATGTAGAGCTTTGGTTGCTGCGGCATCAAGAAGTCGGCAAAATATCAAAACTTGAAATGTTCCTTAGGTGACCCTCTACAACATTTGTTCAAGCCATATTGATTGGTTGAAAAACATGGCAACCAGTTTTGTCATGTTGCCCCTTTTCTAAAGTTAATTTTGTAGAAAAAGTTATTTCATTGATCCTCTACATACTTTGTCAAGCCATATTGATTAGTTGAAAGACATAGCAACCAAGTGACATCAGAAAAGGGGTAAAATTCACTTTTTGCTTCAAATGACATCTCCTTCTAATTCACAAGACCAATGTTATCAAAACTACAATGTTCCTTTTGTGGTCCTCTTTCAAATTTGTTGAAAGATTTAAATTCCATGGAGAACTTTGGTTGCTGCGACATCAGAAAAGGGGCAAAATGCCTAAATTCTTCATCTCTGAATTTGCTCATCGTACAGGCTTTATCAAATTATTCCTGATATTGGCAAATACACATTTGCTACAGTAACTATACCATTACTCAAGTGATCGATTTAGGGCCAATAATTTAGGGCTTTCTTCTTTATTATACTAAACTTATTTCATATAAATGTTCCTCGAGTGGCCGACTACCAAACCCTTCTGCTCTGAAGTACAAACTAGCCTCAGCATTTTGGTATCTGTATATTATTTGTATTTTAGGTGAGCTCTACAGGGCCATAACGCAGTTCTATAGTTTTAAAATTGTTTAACAGTTTAAAGCTTATCTGGCCCTTGACCCTGATAAAACTTATAACATCACCATGGGGCTGATGTTGGATCTGTGTTAGTTTTGTGGTGCCAGTTGCTACATGTAACAGGAGAGTTTATATTACAACCATTATCAATGTTTGCTTTAAGTTTGTTATTAGCCCTAAGATTCTTTTTTTATTGGCATTTCTTTTTTTAGGAAATAAGCAAAACATCAGATAGGAATCGTGCAATTATTGACAAGGTACTTAGCAAAGGGCCAAGTGGGTACCGTGACTTCAAGAGTTTCCTAGCCGACGGACATCAGGCTCATTTAGCAGATTATTTAGACAAGATGGAGAAGAAAGTCAAGGAGGATCCAAAACCCAAACCAAGTAGGTTATCTCCTTTCCCAAAAAGACACTATTTGAGATGAGAGTACCAGACAGATTTTGTATAATATTGTAAAAACGAAGCATTTTTAGATCACCTAGCTAGAGCCAAACGCTCAAGGTGAGCTATTCTGATCACTCTGAATAATAATAAAGTGTGTCCGTCGTCCGTCGTTAACTTTTAGCTTTAAACATCATCTCCTCCTGAACCGCAAGAACAATTTCCACCAAACATCACAGGAATGTTCCTTTGGTGGTCCTCTTTCAAAATTGTTCAAAGATTTAAATTCCATTGAGAACTTTGGTTGCTGCGGCATCAGAAAGGGGACAAAATGTCCAAACTTTAAAAATCTTCTCCTCCGAATCTGCTTGTCAGATTCAAATATAATTTGGTAGAAATGTTCCTTGGGTGACCCTTTATAAAAATTGTTCAAGTCATACTGATTGGTCAAAAAAAAAGCAGTCAGGCGGCATCAGAAAAGGGACAAAATGACAAAATTTGAACATTCCATTTTTAGCTCCACTGGCTGAAAGCCAGTCGAGCTTATGTCATGGCGAATTGTCCGTCGTGCGTCCGTGCGTGCGTGCGTGCGTGCGTTAACTTTTTCCTTTAAACGACTTCTTCTCCCTAACCACTTGGCCAATTTGGTTGAAACTTCATGGGAAGCATCCTCTCAATGTCCTCTACTAAATTCCTTCAATTTTTTTTGATCCATTCAAAATTCTGGTTTCCATGGCAACCGAAAGAAAAAAATAGTGAGAATTTAAAAAATCTTCTTCTCCGAAAGTGTCAGGCCGATTTTCAAATAATTTTGTAGAAATGTTCCTTGGGTGACCCTTTATTAGATTCCTTCAAGAATCTTGATTGGCCGAAAAACATGGCCGCCAGGGGGCGGGGCGTTTTTGCCTTATATAGCTATAGTGAAAACTTAAATAATCTTCTTCTCAAAAAGTGTTCAGCAGATTTTCAAATAATTATGTAGAAATGTTCCGTGGGTGACCCTCTATCAGATTCCTTCAAGCCATGTTGATTGGTAAAAAAACATGGCCGTCACAGGGCGGGGCTATTTTGCCTATATGGCTAAAGAGCAAACTTAAAAAATCTTCTCCTCCAAAAGTGTCAGGCCGATTTTCAAATAATTTTGTAGAAATGTTCCTTGTGTGAACCTTAATTAGATTCCTTCAAGAAATGTTGATTGGGCGAAAAACATGGCCGCCAGGGGGCGGGGCTTTTTTGCGTTATATAGCTATAGTGAAAACTTAAAACATCTTCTTCTCCGAAAGTGTTCAGCCGATTTTCAAATAATTTTGTAGAAATGTTCATTGGGTGACCCTCTATCAGATTCCTTCAAGCCATGTTGATTGGTCGAAAAACATGGCCGCCAGAGGGCGGGGCTATTTTGACTTATATGACCATAGTGAAAACTTAAAAAATCTTCTCCGAAAGTGTCAGGCATATTTTCAAATAATTTTGCAGAAACATTCCTTTGGTGACACTCTACAAGATTCCTTTAAGCCATGGTGGTTGGTAAAAAAAATAGCCACCACGGGGCAGGGCTGTTTGGAGATTTTATTTTTGCCTTATGGCCGTGGAGCGATACTGGCCCTCTTGGGCCTCTTGTTATGAAAGTGCTTGTCTGATTTTAAGAAAATATAATACGAATCTTACTTTAATGATCCTCTATTTAATTTGTTTAAGCCGTTTTGATGGGTTACACAAGCATAGCAACCAGGCGTCATCACAAAAGGGGTAAATTGAACTTTTAGCTACAAATGACAACCAACTCCTACCATTCCAATAGACCAATTTCCACAATACATCACAGGAATGTTCCTTTGGTGGTCCTCTTTCAAATGTGTTCAAAGAATAAAATTCCATTGAGAACTTTGTTTGCTGCGGCATCAGAAAGGAGACAAAATGTCTAAACTTTAAAAATCCTCTCCTCCGAATCTGCCTGTCAGATTCAAATATAATTTGGTAGAAATGTTCCTTGGGTGAGCCTCTATAAAAAGAATTCAAGCCATACTGATTGGTCGAAAAACATGGCAGTCAGGCGGCATCAGAAAAGGGGCAAAATGACAAAATTTGAAAATTCCATTTTTAGCTCAACTGGCTGAAAGCCAGTCGAGCTTATGTCATGACGAATTGTCCGTCGTGCGTGCGTACGTTAACTTTTTCCTTTAAACGACTTCTTCTCACTAACCACTTGGCCAATGTGGTTGAAACTTCATAGGAAGCATCCTCTCAATGTCCTCTCTTAAATTCCTTCAATTTTTTTTGATCCATCCATAATTCTGGTTTCCATGGCAACCAAAAGAAAAAAATAGTGAAAACTTAAAAAATCTTCTTCTCTGAAAGTGTCAGGCCGATTTTCAAATAATTTTGTAGAAATGTTCCTTGGGTGACCCTTTATTAGATTCCTTCAAGAAATGTTGATTGGTCGAAAAACATGGTCGCCAGAGGGCGGGGCTATTTTGCCTTATATGACCATAGTGAAAACTTAAAAAATCTTCTTCTCCGAAAGTGTTCAGCCGATTTTCAAATAATTTTGTAGAAATGTTCATTGGGTGACCCTCTATCAGATTCCTTCAAGCCATGTTGATTGGTCGAAAAATATGGCCGCCAGAGGGCGGGGCTATTTTGCTCTATATGACCATAGTGAAAATTTAAAAAATCTTCTTCTCCGAAAGTGTTGAGCAGATTTTCAAATAATTTTGTAGAAATGTTCTTTGGGTGACCCTCTATCAGATTCCTTCAAGCCATGTTGATTGGTTCAAAAATATGGCCGCCATGGGGTGGGGCTATTTTGCCTTATATGGCTATTGTGAAAACTTAAAAAATCTTCTCCTCCGAAAGTGTCAGGCCGATTTTCAAATAATTTTGCAGAAACATTCCTTGGGTGACAATCTACAAGATTCCTTTAAGCCATGGTGGTTGGTAAAAGATATGGCCACTAGGGGGCAGGGCTGTTTGGAGATTTGATTTTTGCCTTATGGCCGTGGAGCGATACTGGCCCTCTTGGGCCTCTTGTTATGAAAGTGTTTGTCTGATTTTAAGAAAATATAATACGAATCTTACTTTAATTATCCTCTATTTAATTTGTTTAAGCCATTTTGATTGGTTACACAATCATAGCAACCAGGCGTCATCACAAAAGGGGTAAATTGAACTGTTAGCTACAAATGACAACCAACTCCTACCATTCCAATAGACCAATTTCCACAAAACATCACAGGAATGTTCCTTTGGTGGTCCTCTTCCAAAATGTTCAAAGATTTAAATTCCATTGAGAACTTTGGTTGCTGCGGCATCAGAAAGTGAGAAAAATACCTAAATTTTAAAATCCTTTTCCTCCATAATCTGCTTGTGCGATTGCAAGATAATTTGGTAGAAATGTTCCTTAAGTGACCCTCTAAATAAACTGTTGAAGCCATATTGATTTCGTTGAAAACAGGGCAGCAAGGCGGCATCAGGAAAGGTGCAAAATGACAAAAAGTTTATAATTCCATTCTTATTAAAGTTCTTGTTAGATTTCAAGATATAAATGGCCTTTACTGATAAGCTGTTTCTTGAGAAGTGTCCACTCCTTGCAGTTTCATTTGAACTCCTTGATCAAATTTTCCCAGATATTTGCAGTTAAATATTTGCTACTAATTTACTATCAATTTGGTGATCGATTTAGGGCCATCTTGGCCCTCTTGTTCTCATTACAAGCAATTATCCCCATCCCACAATTTGTTCAAAATAGTAAGTCCAACTTTCAGAATTTAAAACATGCATTTTTCTCCTTTTCAAACATGATTTCCGCTCTATATCAAATTGATACCTAACACGTTTCAGATAATAATTCTTGTCTTATATGTTTGCAAAGCAAACTCTAGAAACATTTGATCAGAAACAGTATGAAAGTGAATGATAGTATTATTATTGCAGTTTTCCTTTTCAAAAAAAAAGTTGTCCGCTATTATAGTTCAAAGTTACCATTCAAACATCTTCTCTGTAATCAGGGGACTATTTCTGATGATTGATTGATTGTTTGGTGTTTTATGCCGCTTTCAACAATTAATCAGTTATATCATGGTGTTTCCTGGGTAAGTTTCCAGTACTACTTCAACCATTTTTACAAAGACAACAGAGGATTCGGATTTTTAGTTATAAGACAGGAGAGCGATACAATCTTTCTTTACAAAAGCAACAGAGGGTTTGGCTTTTTAGAGCTGTATGACAGAAGAGTGACACAACTTTCTTTCTTTCAACCTTCTTGTCCCTTTTGTTTGAACATCAATGAGCTATTGCCGTCACTCAATCTTTTTCAGCATCAATTACCATCAAAACTGAGTTGCAGCAGGATTTCTATTTCCCTGACACAGCCTAATTTTTGTTTTGTTCATATATCATCAGGTAATGGAAATAAAGAGAGCAATTCCACAGTGACCCAGCCACAGTGCTATGGTATGTTGGTAACATGTTATGTCATTCAATACTCTTTCACAAATAAATGAGATTACACTTTTCTGTTCACGTTTTAGCTCATCTCATTTGAGCACAAAGTAATCAAGTTGAGATATTGTGATCAACTGTTGTCCGTCGTTGTCATCTTCATCTGTCTTTGTTGCAGGTCTTCGTCACCGTCTTTATCGCTTATCTTTGTTAACAATTCTTTAAACAACATCTCTTAAACCATTCGGTCAACTGCAGCCAGGCGTAACAGAAATGTTTTGTGGTAGTTATCTATATAAAAAAATGTATATCAGATTTTGAAACAATTATGCCCCTTTTTAGCTCGCCTATTTTGAAGAAATAGGGGAGCTTATGTTATCACCCCGGCGTCCGCGTTGGCGTTGGCGTTGGCGTCCGCGTTGCCAGCTTGGTCAAACCTTTGCGTGCAAGGCCTTTTCTCAGACACTGTGTATGCTGTTGCTTTGAAACTTCACACACTTATTCAGGATCATTAGGGGACCTTGTATGGCGTTGGTATCAGCGTTGCCAGGTTAAGATTTGCATGCAAGTATTGAAAATTTGTGATATCTTGCAATAAATAATAGTGTGTGGTTTTATCTGATACTGATACTGTAAGTCTTCGGTATGATGTTCACTATTGGCATACATCGTATATAAACCAATTTACAGATTTAAAAGGCCTGTATGGACTTGGTTAACATTTGCATGGAAGTATTGAAAAGGTGTATTATCTTGCAATAGGTGATACTGTGTGACTTTACCTAATGCTATAACTATTCTGAAGTAGGCCCTGATAGACGATGGCCCTGATAGGCGAGCTATATTGTCCTCCGACAACTCTTGTTTTACTTAGATATTTTGGTTAAAGTTTTGCATGTAAGGCTTTTTCTCACAAACCATAGATGCTATTGCTTTAAAACTTCACACACTTATTGGAATCAAATGACCTTGCAGGATAAGTCCCATAACTTTATATCAGATTTTGACACAATTATGCCCCTTTTTAGCTCACATATGCACGAAGTGCAAGGTGAGCTATTGTGATCACATTTTGTCCGGCGTCCGTCCGGCGTGTGTCGTGCGTCGTCAACATTTGCTCTTGTTAACAGTCTACAGGCTACATTTAACATCCAATCTTCACGAAAGTTTATCAGAACATTCATTTCCATCAAATCTTGGACAAGTTCGTAACTGGGCCATATGAGGTCAAAAACTAGGTCACTATGTCAAATTGAAGGGAAATCTTGTTAACACTCTAGAGGCCACATTTTCAACTTGATCATATTGAAACTGTATCAGAATGTTTGTCTTGATGATATATATGTAGGTCAAGTTCGAACATAGGTCATGTTGGGTCAAAAAGTAGGTCACTAGTTCAAAATTAAGAAAAATTTTGTTAACACCCTAGAGATCGCAATTTTGGTTTCAGCAGTTTGAAATTTTGTCAGAATGTTTGTCTTAAAGATATCAAGGTCAAGTTTGAATATGGATACTGCATAGGTGAGCTATTGTGATCACAATTTGTCCGTCGTGCGTTGTCCGTCGTGTGTTGTCCGTCGTGAGTCGTGCGTCGTCAACATTTGAGCTTGATAACACACTACGGGCTACATTTTGCATCCAATCTTCATGAAAGTTTATCAGAACATTCATTTCCATAAAATCTTGGACACGTTCGATACTGGGCCATATGAGGTCAAACTAGGTCACTAAGTTGAATTGAAGGGAAATCTTGTTAACACTCTGGAGGCCACATTTTCAACTTGAACATGTTGAAACTTTATCAGAATGTTTGTCTTGATGATATGTAGGTCAAGTTCGAACATGGGTCACGTCGGGTCAAAAAGTAGGTCACTAGTTCAAATTGAAGGAAAATCTTGTTAACACTCCAGAGGCCGTAATGTTTGCTTAAGCAGTTTGAAATTTTGTCAGAATGTTTGTCTTAAAAAAATATCTAGGTCAAGTTTGAATATGGGTTATATTGGGTCAGAAACTAGGTCACTAGTCCAAATTGAAGGAAAATCTTGTTAACACTTTGGATGCCACATTTTTTGCTTCAGCAGCTTGAAATTTGGTCAGAATGTTTATCTTAAAGATATCTAGGTCAAGTTCAAATATGGGTCATATTGGGTCAGAAACTATGTCACTAAGCCAAATTGAGGGAAAATCTTGTTAACTCTGTAGAAGCCGCATGTTTTGCTTCAGCGGCTTGAAATTTGTTCAGAATGTTGAGCTGAATGATATGTAGGCCAAGTTCGAATATGGGTCATGCTAGGTCAAAGACTAGGTCACTAGGCCAAATTGAAGGAAAATCTTGTTAACGCTTTGGATGCCGCATTTTTTGGCCAGAATGTTTGTCTAAATGATATTTAGGCCAAGTTCGGATATGGGTCATACCGGGTTTAAAACTAGGTCACTAGGCCAAATTGAAGGGTAATCTTGTTAACACTCTGGATACTGCATTTTTAATTTCAGCATGATGAAACTTTATCAGAATGTATTTCTTGGTGAAATGTAGGCCAAGTTTTAATATGGGTCATGCTGGGTCAAAAACTAGGTCACTAGATCAAATTGAAGGAAAATCTTGTTAACAATTGGGATGCCGCATTTTTTGTATCAGCAGCTTGAAATTTAGTCAGAATGTTTGTCTGAATTATAGCTAGGTCAAGTTCGAATATGGGTCATATTAGATTAGAAACTAGGTCAATAAAGGAAATTATTGTTTAAACTCCGGAAGCCGCATTTTTACTTTGAGCAAGTTGAAACTTTGTCAGAATGTTGTCTTGATGATATCTAGTCCATGTTGGAATATGGGTCATATCAGGTAAGAAAATATAGATCACTAGGCCAAATGAAGGAAAATATTGTTAACAATGTGGAGGTTACATTCATAATAATTGTCTTGATGTGTTTTGCATTGCAGTACATTGTATAATTAAGGTGAGTGATCCAGGGCCATCATGGCCCTCTTGTTAATTTGAGCATGATGAAACTTTATCAGAATGTTTGTCTTGAGTATGTGTAAGTCAAGTTCTAACATGGGTTATGTTGGGTCAAAAAGTAGGTCACAAGGTCAAATTGAAGGAAAATCTTGTTAACACTCTAGAGGCCGTAATTTGAAATTTTGTCAGAATGTTTGTCTTAAAATGTTCTAGGTCAAGTTCGATTAAGAGTCATATTGCGTCAGAAACTAGGTCACTAGGCCAAATTGAAGGGAAATCTTGTTAACACGGTAGAAGCTGCATTTTTGCTTCAGCAGCTTAAAATTTAGTTAGAATGTTGAGCTGAATGATATCTAGGTCAAGTTCGAATATGGGTTATATTGGTCAACAAAGTCAATAAAGGAAAATATTGTTCAAACTCCGGAGGCCGCATTTTTTACTTTGAGCAAGTTGAAACTTTGTCAGAATGTTGTCTTGAGGATATCTAGTCCATGTTGGAATATGGGTCATATCAGGTAAAAAAATATAGATCACTTGGCTAAATGAAGGAAAATCTTGTTAACACTGTGGAGGTTAATTGCATTCAGAATAATTGTCTTGTATGTTTTGCATTGCAGTACATTGTATAATTAAAGTGAGCGATCTAGGGCCATCATGGCTCTCTTGTTTTACTTAAAAATTTGGTTAAAGTTTTGCATGCAAGTATTTTGCTCCCAAACCACAGATGCTATTGCTTTAAAACTTCACACACTTATTGGCCATCATTAAATGACCTTGCAGGACAAGTCCCAAAACACTATATCAGATTTTGACACAATTATGCCCCTTGTTTTACTTAGAAATTCTTGTTAAAGTTTTGCGTGCAACTACATTAAGAGTCCATATCTCTGTATTTACTTGATGCATTGCATTGAAACTTTATACAACCCTTCCCAATCGTCAAACCTATGTAGATTATTAAGTTAGATAACTCTATCCTGCATTTACCGCAAGTTATAGCCCTTTTTTTACTTAAAAATTCTGGTTAAATTTTACTTGCAACAACATTAAGAGTCCATATCCTAGTAACTACTTGATGCATTGCATTGAAACTTTATACAACCCTTCCCAACCATCACACTGATATAAACAATCAAGTTTGATAACTCTTTCCAGCATATAATGCAAATTATGGCCTTTTTTTTTACTTAGAAATTCTGGTTAAAGTTTTGCTTGCAAGGTACTTTCATGGATATATCTCAGTAACCACTAATGATATTGACTTAAAACTTCATTCATGTCTTCAGGGGTGTCAGACAGTCAAGTTATTTAACTCTTGTATGAATTAAGTACAAATAATGGCCCTTGTTTGACTTTGAAAATTTGGTTAAAGTTTTGCATGCGTGGTACTTTCATGCACATATCTCAGTAACCACTCAGGGATTGATTTAAAACTTCATTATAGTCTTTAAAGGTATCAAACAATCAGGTCAGGTAACTCCTGACTGAATTTATTATAAATTATGGCACTTTTTGAAGTCAGAAATTTGGGTTAAAGTTTTGTATGCAAGGCCTTTTCTCACAAACAGCAGATGCTATTCAAACAAGACTTATCCAACTTGATTTATAGTGAGATACTATCAAGCTACTATCTAAGAAACAACTGTTATCAAATGGCCATATAGTCGAGCATGCTGTCTTGCGGACAGCTCTTGTTATATAACGAGGTCACTATGTTAGATTCAAATAAACCCATAACTTTTGAGGCCGTACTTGACATCTTCATGAAAAGTTTTCTGCTATCATATAGATTCACTAAAACATGTGTGACCAAAACAAAATTTTATATATCTTAAACATTGTCCTACAAGACTTTGTAGTGTACTGATTAGAGCCACTGCCTCGTGGGTGTCACTGTGAGACCTTGACTTAATTTCCAGTTTTGGTCTTACCGAGGACTTAATGTTTAAAGTGGCTCCTTTCCTTGACACTGAGATAACACTGCGATGGTTATGGTATATAGTGACAAACTTATTGATAGGTCTCATAATGATTAAAACACTGTTTAAAGTGGCATAATGCACAGTTCAAGTAAGCATTAACCTATAGTTAGTTAGGCGGATTTAACTTGGTTATACAGGTTTATCTATGTCGTGTTATAATTTCCTAATTTAAGCTTGACTTTCTCGGAGGATATGAGAGCTATGGTTTCATCCTGGCGTCGGCATCACGCATTGGCTAAGGTCTTGCATGCAAGTACATATATTACATCATATCTCCATTACTACAATATGTATTGATTCACATTGTATACAAGGCTTCCAAACCATCACACCTATGTAAATAATCCAGTGAGATAACTCTTTCATGTATATGATGAAAATTATGGCATTTTACTTCTTGCAACTTCATTTGCACACCTGATCAAATTTTTCCAGATATTTGCAGTTAAATATTTGCTACTAATTTACTATCACTCAGGTGATCCTTTAGGGCCATATTGGCCCTCTTGTTTTTCAACATATTTAAAATATATCAATCAAAATGTCAAGAAAGGTAAAGAACTCGCTTACCCATTTCAATTTAAAAATTGATGGCTAACACCTTATATAGTCGCTTAACGTGACCATTAATCCACTCAATTAATTAAGTGTAAGTTACGGTTTGACTAATGTGTCCTCCATGTAATGGGGAGACATATTGTTTTTGCTCTGGGTGTCTGTCTGTTACAAGTCTTGTCTGCTCAATAACTTTTGAACCGCTTGAAGGATTTTAAAAATAACCACAAATGTTCACCATACTGAGACGATGTGTAGAGCTCATGTTACAACCACTTTGGTTCAAGGTCAAGGTCACGATAACAGGTCAAAGGTCATATGACTATATGTCCGCTCAATAACTTTAGAACCAGTTGAAGGATTTTGAAATAAATCGCCACAAATGTTCACCATACTGAGATGACGTGCAGAGTGCATGTTACAACCTCTTAGGTTCAAGGTCATGGTCGCAAATAACAGGTCAAAGGTCATATGACTATATTTTGTGTCCGTTCAATAACTTTTGAACCGTTTGAAGGAATTTGAAATGAATCACCACAAATGTTCACCATAGCTGAGACAATGTGCAGAGTGCATGTTATAACCACTTTGGTTCAAGGTGGCAATTAGAGGTTAAAGGTCATATGACTATATTTCGTGTCGGCTCAATAATTTTTGAACCGTTTGAATGATTTTGATATAACTCACTACAAATGTTAACCATACTGAGATGATATGCAGAAAGCTAGTTTGGGATTGTATTTGGGGTCACTCCGGTCAAGATCAATAACACGTTTAGTAAAAAATACAATATTCGTTTCTATTCAATTACTTACGTTATGTTTAATAGAATTCCACTGTTATGTAGCTCTTGCAGAAAGAAAGCTTGACATAAATCTGGGTTCATCAGAGTCACTTTCATTGCTACTAAAACAACAAAGCATAAAGTAATGTGACAAGTGTAGATCCAGATCAGCCAGTGACATATTTTAGTTTTAAAATTCCAAAAATGTCTTAAATTTTGCCCTAAAATTCCTATTTTGCTCCCCAAATGGCTATATAGCCGAGTGCGAGGAAAAACAACCCAAAAGAGCCAGCCAGCCTAATTTTCGCCCTTAAATGGGTCAGAAGGTGCTGGACAGCCTGTTATATGGCTATAGTTAAAACATCTAAAATCTTCTTCTCCAAAAGTAAATAATAAAATTGCATTTCTAATGTACAAATGTGTCTTGTGTTACCCTCTATCAGATCCTCCAAGCCTTGACCATAGGTCGCATAACATGGCCACCAGGGGGCTGGGCTGTTTTGCCTTATATGGCTTTAGTGCAAACTTAAAACATCAGTCTTCTTCTCCGAAAGTATCAGGCCGATTTCCCAAAAAAAGTGTAGAAATGTTCCTCAGGTGAACTTCTAACTAATTCCTTCAAGTCATGTTGATTTGTAAAATGAACGTCGCCAGAGGTGGAGCTGTTTTGCCTTATCAAATGTCAACTTCTTTTTCTTCTCGGAAAGTGTCTGACCAATTTCCAAGAAATGTTGTAGAAATTATGTTCCTGGGTTGATCCTCTACAAGATTTCTACAAGCCATGCTGACTGGTATTTTTTAGATCACCTGAGTTGAAGGCTAAAGGTGATCTATTCTGATCACTCTTTGTCCGTCGTTACTTTTAGCTTTAAACATCATCTTCTCCTAAACCACAGGACCAATTTCAACCAAACTTTCAAAATTGTCCAAATATTTCAATTCCATTGAGAACTATGGATGCTGCGGCATCAGAAAGGGGGCAAAATGTCCAAACTTTAAAGACCTTTTCCTCTGAATCTGCTTGTCAGATTCCGATTTTATTTGGTAGAAATATTCCTATATTCCTTGGGTGACAAAATTCCATTTTTAGCGTGAATATTATGATTGTCTTCATGATATCTAGGCCATATGGGTCATATTGGGTCAGAAACTAGGACAATAGGCCAAATTGAAAGGAAATCTTGTTAACACTGTAGAAGCCGCATATGTTGCTTCATCAGCTTAAAATGTTGTTAGAATGATTATCTTAATGATATCTAGGCCAAATTTGAATATGCCAGGTCAAAAACAAGGTCACCATGCCAAATTGAAGGAAAATCTTGTTAACACTTTGGAGGCCGCATTTTTAGGTTCAGCAGCATTAAATGTTGTCAGAATGTTTGTCTGAATAATATCCAGGTCAAGTTCGAATATGGTACATATTGGGTCAGAAACTAGGTCACTAGGCCAAATTGAAGGGAAATCTTGTTAACACTCTGGATGCTGCATTGTTAATTTGAGCATTTTGAAATCTTATCAAAATGTTTGTCTTGATGACATCTAGGTCAAGTTCGAACATAGGTCATATTGGGTCAGAAATTAGGTCACTAGGCCAAATTAAAGGGAAATCTTGTTAACACTGTAGCAGCTGCGTTTTCTGCTTTAGCATTTTCAAACTTGGTCAGATTGTTTGTCTCAATTATATCTAGACCAAGTTCAAATATGGCCAAATTGAAGGAAAATATTGTTAAAACTCCGGAGGCCACATTTTTACTTTGAGCAAGTTGAAACTTTGTCAGAATGTTTGTCTTGATGATATCTGGTCCATGTTCGAATACGGGTGATGTCAGGTAAAAAAAAATAGGTCACTTGGCCAAATGATGGAAAATCTTGTTATCACTAGGTTGCATTTTGAATCTTTGTCAGAATAATTGTCTTGATGTGTTTTGCATTAGAAATCACATTGCTTAATTCAGGTGAGCGATCTAGGACCATCATGGCCCTCTTGTTCTCAATAAGTACTTGTGTTAGGGCTTTCATATTTGGAATATAATTACTTCAATACATCTAATGAGTGTGACCATCTTTTGGGGTAATAAACATGATTTTGGGTGGTTAGAGTATTTATTTGTTTACTTTTTCTCAATAAGCACTACCTCCGTGAAGTTCATTCCCTATTCCTTATTCCTTATTCCTTATTCAAATGTGAAGTTGATTACTTGTTCCTTGTTCCTTATTCCTTATTCGAATGTGAAGTTGGTTACTTGTTCCTTGTTCCTTATTCCTTATTCAAATGTAAAATTGGTTATATGTTCCTTGTTCCTTTGTTGTTGCTTAATCAGATTTGATCTAAGGTACTGCATATGTTGATGTTGCCAACAACACTGTTGATGATGATGTTGTTGTTGTAGATGATGAGAGGGACACATTGGAACATTTTAAATAACCTGTTACTTATTCAAAATCTGGTTACTTATTCGGCCTTTTTCAAGAAAAGATGACTTTGCTATACCAAATATCATTCCAATTGCATATGATGATGTTGCAAACCACAATTGTGATATTGTTGTTGTTGTAGAAGCTGCCGGAGACCCATTAGTACATTTCAAATCACCTGTTACTTATTCAAAAAACCTGTTACTTATTCGTTACTTATTCAGAAAATCAATTCAAACTGCATACGTTGATATTGCCAAGAGCAAATGGGATGTTGTTGTTGTTGTAGATGCTGAGGGAGTCCTATACGTACCTTTAAAATGACCTGTTACTTATTCAAAAACCCTGTTACTTAATCGGCCGTTTTCATTAAAAGAAACCTTTTCTATCCGAAACATTACTTAAACTGCATATACTGATGTTGAAAATCATAATGTTGATGCTGTTGTTGCTGTTGGTGATAACAGAAACCAATTGGTACATTTTAAATCACCTGTTACTTATTCAAAATCTGGTTACTTATTCGGCCTTTTTCAAGAAAAGATGACTTTGCTATCCCAAATATCATTCCAATTGCATATGTTGATGTTGCAAACCACAATTGTGATATTATTGTTGTTGTAGATGCTGCAGGAGACCCATTAGTACATTTCAAATCACCTGTTACTTATTCAAAAAACCTGTTACTTATTCGTTACTTATTGAGAAAATCAATTCAAACTGCATACGTTGATATTGCCAACGGCAAATGGGATGTTGTTGTTGTTGTAGATGCTAACGAAGATCTATACGTACCTTTAAAATGACCTGTTACTTATTCAAAAACCCTGTTACTTATTCGGCCGTTTTCATTAAAAGAAACCTTTTCTATCCAAAACATTACTTAAACTGCATATACTGATGTTGAAAATCATAATGTTGATGCTGTTGTTGCTGTTGGTGATAACAGAAACCAATTGGTACATTTTAAATCACCTGTTACTTTTTCAAAAACCTGTTACTTATTCGACCGTGTTCAAGAAAAGAAGCTATTGCTGTCCCAAATATCTTTCAAAATGCATTTGTTTATGTTGCCAGCAACAATATTGAGGTTGTTGTTGTTGTAAATTATGAAGGTGAGCCATAATATTTGATCTAACGTACTGCATATGTTGATGTTGCCAACAACACTGTTGATGATGTTGTTGTTGTTGTTGTTGTTGTTATTGTAGATGACGAGAGAGACTCATCGGAACATTTTAAATAACCTGTTACTTATTCAAAATCTGGTTACTTGTTCGGCCATTTTCAACAAATGATGCCTCTGCTATCACAAATACCATTCCAAATGCATGTGTTGATATTGCAAACCACAATTGTGGGATTGTTGTTGTTGTAGATGCGGCCATAGACCCATTAGAACATTTCAAATCACCTGTTACTTATTCAAAAAAAAAATGTTACTTATTCGTTACTAGATGTTGCCAACAGCAAATGTTATGTTGTTGTTGTTGTTGTTGTTATATATGCTGACGAAGATCTATAAGTACCTTTAAAATGACCTGTTACTTTTACAAAACCCCTGTTACTTATTCAGCCGTTTTCGTGAAAAGAAGCTTTTTCTATCCAAAACATTGCTTAAACTGCATATGTTGATGTTGAAAATCACAATGTTGATGCTATTGTTGCTTTAGATGACGACAGAAACCCGTTGTTACATTTGAAATCACCTGTTACATATTCAAAAACCTGTTACTTATTCGACCGTATTCAAGTAAAGAAGCCATTGCATTTGTTAATGTTGCCAGCAACAATATTGAGGTTGTTATTGTTGTAAATGATGAAAGTGAGCTATTGGAGCATTACTTATTCAAGAACCTGTTACTTATTCAAGAACCTGTTACTTATTCAAGAATATGTTACTTATTCATTACTTATTCGGCCTTTTTCAAGATTAGAAGCCTTTGCTATCACAAATATAATTCAAATTGCATATTATGATGTAGAAACCACTATTGTGATGTTATTGTTGTTGTAGATATTGACGATGATTTTTAAGTACCTGTTGAAAAACCTGTTACTTATACAAACACCCTGTTACTCATACATCCGTTTCCAAGAAAAGAAGCCTTTGCTATCCAAAACACCATTCAAACTGCATATATTAGTGTTGAAAATCACAATATTGATGCTGTTGTTGTTGAAGATGCTGATAGAGACTAATTGGTAGATTTTAAATCACCTGGTACTTATTCAAAACTGTTACTTTTTCGGCCGTGTTCATGAAAAGAAGCCTATTCTCTCCCAAATATCATTCAAATTGTATATGTTAATGTTGACAACAGCAAATGGGATGCATAAGGAACATATAACCAATTTTACATTTCAATAAGGAACAAGGAACAAGGAACCAACTTCACATTCGAATAAGGAATGAGGAACAAGGAACAGGGAACGGCCGAATAAGTAACAGGTTTTTGAATAAGTAACAGGTGATTTAATATGTACCAATGTCTCACCTCCATAATTTACAACAACAACAACCTCAATATTGTTGCTGGCAACATAAACAAATGCATTTTGAAAGATATTTGGGACAGCAATAGCTTCTTTTTTTGAACACGGTCGAATAAGTAACAGGTGCTTGAATAAGTAACAGGTGATTTAAAATATACCAATTGGTTTCTGTTATCACCAACAGCAACAACAGCATCAACATTATGATTTTCAACATCAGTATATGCAGTTTAAGTAATGTTTCGGATAGAAATGGTTTCTTTAATGAAAACGGCCGAATAAGTAACAGGGTTTTTTAAAAAGTAACAGGTCATTTTAAAGGTACGTATAGGTCTCCCTCAGCATCTACAACAACAACAACATCCCATTTGCTGTTGGCGATATCAACGTATGCAGTTTGAATTGACTTTCTGAATAAGTAACGAATAAGTAACAGGTTTTTTGAATAAGTAACAGGTGATTTGAAATGTACTAATGGGTCTCCGGCAGCATCTAGAACAATAAAAATATCACAATTGTGGTTTGCAACATCATCATATGCAATTGGAATGATATTTGGGATAGCAAAGTCATCTTTTCTTGAAAAAGGCCGAATAAGTAACCAGATTTTGAATAAGTAACAGGTTATTTAAAATGTTCCAATGGGTCTCTCTCATCATCTACAACAACAACAACATCATCAATAGTGTTGTTGGCAACATCAACATATGCAGTACCTTAGATCAAATCTGATTAAGCAACAACAAAGGAACAAGGAACATATAACCAATTTTACATTTGAATAAGGAACAAGGAACAAGGAACCAACTTCACATTCGAATAAGGAATGAGGAACAAGGAACAGGGAACGGCCGAATAAGTAACAGGTTTTTGAATAAGTAACAGGTGATTTAATATGTACCAATGGCTCACCTCCATAATTTACAACAACAACAACCTCAATATTGTTGCTGGCAACATAAACAAATGCATTTTAAAAGATATTTGGGACAGCAATAGCTTCTTTTCTTGAACACGGTCGAATAAGTAACAGGTTTTTGAATAAGTAACAGATGATTTAAAATATACCAATTGGTTTCTGTTATCACCAACAGCAACAACAGCATCAACATTATGATTTTCAACATCAGTATATGCAGTTTAAGTAATGTTTTGGATAGTAAAGATTTCTTTAATGAAAACGGCCGAATAAGTAACAGGGTTTTTGAATAAGTAACAGGTCATTTTAAAGGTACGTATAGGTCTCCCTCAGCATCTACAACAACAGCAACATCCCATTTGCTGTTGGCAATATCAACATATGCAGTTTCAATTGATTTTCTGAATAAGTAACGAATAAGTAACAGGTTCTTTGAATAAGTAACAGGTGATTTGAAATGTACTAATGGGTCTCCGGCAGCTTCTACAACAACAACAATATCACAATTGTGGTTTGCAACATCAACATATGCAATTGGAATGATATTTGGGATAGCAAAGACATCTTTTCCTGAAAAAGGCCGAATAAGTAACCAGATTTTGAATAAGAAACAGGTTATTTAAAATGTTCCAATGGGTCTCTCTCATCATCTACAACAACAACATCATCAACACGTGGTGTTGGCAACATCAACATATGCAGTACCTTAGATCAAATCTGATTAAGCAACAACAAAGGAACAAGGAACATATAACCAATTTTACATTTGAATAAGGAATAAGGAACAAGGAACAAGTAACCAACTTCACATTCGAATAAGGAATAAGGAACAAGGAACAAGTAATCAACTTCACATTTGAATAAGGAATAAGGAATAAGGAATAGGGAATGAACTTCACGGAGGTATAAGCACTTGTGTTAGGGCTTTCATATTTGGAATATTACTATGCACCTTTCGAAGAAGAGGGGTATATTGTTTTGCACATGTCGGTTGGTCAGTCTGTCGGTCTGTCGGTAGACCAAAGCATGTCCGAGTGATAACTCAACAATTCCTGGACCTATAGATGACCCCTATTGATTTGGATGTCAAAGGTCAAGGTCACAGTGATCTTCAACGCGAAAGCTTGTCCGAGTAATAACTCGACATTGCCTGCACCAATGGCCCTCAATATTGACATGGAGGCTGGAGGTGACCAGTAGATGACCCTTATTGATTTTGTGGTCATCAGGTCAAAGGTCAAGGTCACTGACCGTGAACGCAAAATCTTGTCTGAGTGATAAGTCGACATTGCATAATGTTTGACAAACATCTCTTGTTACATATAATACCCTTCTTCACATTGTATGTTGAAGATGCTGAGTGTGACCTTCATTTTGGGGTAAAAAAAACAATTTTTGATTGATTTTTAGAATTTGAGATCAATTCATAATTTTGTGTTACATTCATTTCTAATTGTTATCATTCATTTATCAAATATAGTTCCTCAACATATCAAACGGGTCTTGGGGTGAAACATTTGGAAAACCAAAGGTTTTGCTTTTTTTGGACGTTTGCGTTTAGCTCAACGTTAATGTTTCTTTTTAGCTCACCTGAGCACAAAGGTGAGTTATTGTGATCGCCAGTTGTCCGGCGAGTGTCGTGCGTCAACATCTTCTTCTCAGTAACAAGTGGATCAATTGGGATAAAACTTCACAGAAAGCATCCTCTAAATGACTTCACCAGAATTCCTTCAATTTTTTTAATCCATGCAGAATTCTGGTTTCCATGGGAACTGAAAGAAAAAGCTTTTAAATTCTTCTCCTCCAGAACTGTTTGGCCGATTTTCAAATAGTTTTGTAGAAATGCTCCTTGAATGACCCTCTATCAGATTCCGTCAAGCTATATTGATTGGTCGAAAAATATGGCCACCAGGGGGCGGGGCTATTTTGCCTTATATGGCTATAGTGAAAACTTAAAAAATCTTCTTCTCCGAAAGTGTCAGGCCGATTTTCAAATAATTTTGTAGAAATATTCCTTGGGTAACCCTCTATCAGATTCCTTCAAGCCATGCTGATTGGTTGAAAAACATGGCAGACAGGGGGTGGTTTTTTTTTTTGCTTTATATGGCTATAGTGAAAACTTAAAAAAAGAAATCTCCGAAAGTGTCGTGCCAATTTCTTTTGTAGAAATGTTCCTTGGGTGAGCCTCTATCAGATTCCTTCAAGCCATATTGATTGGTCGAAAAACATGGCCGCCATCGGGCGGGGCTATTTTGCCTTATATGGCTAAAGTGAAACTTAAAAAAACTTCTCCTCCGAAAGTGTCTTGCTGAGTTTCAAATAATTTTGTAGAAATGTTCCTTGGGTGACCCTCTGTCAGATTTCTTCAAGCCTTGTTGATTGGTCGAAAAACATGGCCACCAGGGGGCAGGGTTATTTTGCCTTAAATGGCTATAGTAAAGACTTAAAAAAACTTCTTCTCCAAAACATTTCAGGCCTATTTTCAAATAATTCTCTAGAAATGTTCCTAGGGTGACCCTCTATCAGATTCCTTCAAGCCATGTTGATTGGTCGAAAACTATGGCTGCCAGGGGTCGGGGCTTATATGGCTAAAGTGGAAAAAAATAAAATCAGGTCAGCGATCCAGGGCCATCATGGCCCTCTTGTTTAGCTTGACTATTCGAAGAATAATGAGGGCCTTACTACTCGCCCCTTTTTCGGCTTCTGGTTAATCTTTTAGGGCAAGCTGGCATTTTCATTTATAACTCCAATACCCTTCATTCAAATCTCTTCATACTTCACACATTTGTTCAAGAGCATCACACAATTAGGTTAGATAACTCCATTGTATCCTAAATATGGAGTTATGGCCCGTGATTGACTTAGGAAATTTGATTTTTTGAATTATATATATTTAAATGTATGTATCGATTAATTTGCTTTTACATATATGATTGAATAGTTCTTAAGTGCAATACAATGTAATAGTGCTTTATGTGAATAAGCGGCATATAGTTGGGCACGCTGTCCTCTGACAGCTCTTGTTATGAAAGTACTTGTCTGATTTTAATAAAATATAATATGAATCTTACTTCAGTGATCCTCTACTAAATTTGTTCAAGGCGAATTGATTGGTTATAAAATTATAGCAACCAGGCGTCATCTCAACTTACATTCACAGGAATGTTCCTTTGTTGGTCCTCTTTCAAAAGTGTTCAAAGACTTACATTCTGTGTATTCTTTGGTTGCTGCGGCATCAGAAAATGAGAAAAATACCCCAACTTTAAAATCATTTCCTTCATAATCCAATGTTCCTTGAGTGACCCTCTACAAAAACTGTTCAAGCCATATTGATTTTGTTGAAAAACTGGGCAGCAAGGCAGCATATGGAAAGGTGCAAAATTACAAAACTTTATAATTCCATTCTTATTAAAGTTCTTGTTAGATTTTAAGATACAATTGGCCTTTACTGATAAGCTATTTCTTTAACCGTGTCCAATCCTTGCAGTTTCATTTGCACTCCTGATCAAATTTTCCCAGATATTTGCTACTAATTTACTATCATTCAGGTGATCGATTTATGGCCATCTTAGCCCTCTTGTTTGTTATTGCGGTTGGCATGACAAATCACATCGCATTAATCAGATGAGCGATCCAGAGCCATCATGGCCCTCTTGTTTGTGATAAACTGTTCTTTATGTTTCCATAGCACAACCATGTATGCAAATCAATTTAGAAAAAGGAGATACCCGCAAACAACCTTTATGCAAGCTCTGATTTCTAATTGTGTCCTCCCCTCACCCTTTTTTGAGACATATTATTTTAGCCCTGTCCATCAGTCACACTTGGTTTTCGCTCAATACAAGAATCATCAATGGGAAAATTAGTTTTAATTGATTGTTTTTGGGGTCAAAAGTCAAAGGCACAGAGGCCATAAAGGTCAAATCTGTTTCAACTCGATATCTCAACCCTTTGACCCAGAGTCTTCAAAGTTCATAGGATCGTTAGTTTAATTAAGTAAATGTAGAGTAAATGACCTCTATGACACCAAAGGTCAAGGTCAATGGGGATGTAAAGGTCGGATCTATGTGTGCTATTTACCTCAATAATCAATTTGTTCCAATGTATTCAAACATCCTGATAGATTGGATTTATTTAGTATATAATCCCTACCGGTTTGCGTATCACTAGGTCAAAGGTCAAGGTCACGGGCACCATTTATGTCAAATCTCACAGGATGATTGGCCTAGGTAAACAGGTGACCATATAACTGTGAAATGAGGGAGAGAGAGGCGTCTTCTAGTTTTTTTTCAGGTTTCATTATAGCATTGCTCGTATGCAACATGGTTTCTATAAACATTTATGAGGGACATAATGTATTGAATGCCCCTCGTACTAGATCCAAATTTAGTTTTTCCTTTGATTTCACAGAATTACGGAGAGAAATAATGGAACATTATGCAGAGACTGGATGTTGTACCACTGCTGTGCCCACTCTAATGGATGGAGAAGAAGTAGACATAGATAAGATATTTGTAATGCCATCAATGAGGGTCAGGAAAAATATGGCAACTAGTAGAGAAAATGAATATGTTATGACAGGTGGTATTACAACAATACATGAGCTTTTCCATAAGGATGGGCAACCCATCAGACGAGTTTGTATTTCAGGGGATGCCGGCCAAGGAAAGACGACTCTGTGTCGGAAGATTGTATCCACCTGGTATAAAGTCCATTCAAATAATGAAAATGTACCCAACACTGAACACCAGTTTCTGAAATCATTTGATTTGTTATTCTATCTACCTCTGAGAAATAATAAACTATCAGATGTCATTGAAATGATTAAAACTGATATAGTGAGAAAGGCTTCGCATAATGCTCTGAAAGAATTCCTGGAAGAAGAATCTGAAAAGTGTCTGATCATTCTTGATGGGCTGGACGAATGGCTGCCATCCGAGGACTGTGAGCACAAAGTACCATATATTGATCTAAAAGAAAATTTACTGTCCTGATTACATCAAGACCCTGGAAACTTGAGGTTCAGCGACCAAAGATGTTTGAAATAGGACAAGAAGTTGAACTGATTGGGATAAAGATTGAGGAGCTTATAGAAGCTGTAGTAAATCTCTTGAATAACAAGTATCACAAAGAAACAAATTGGAGATGTTTCAAGTACACGTATGGATTTCATTATAGAAAAAAATTGACTGAAATATATAAGAAGGTGGAACATCTAGCAGAGATCCCAATCATTTTAACACAGATGGTTTGTTTGTGGTATGATGAGGAAAAATTTGGTAACACTCGTGTAGACATCTACAGTAAAATGTTGGATTATCTGATTCATGTGGCAACCAAACGTCCTCAAAAGATGATCGTTTTAGCACCACAAAGTTCAACAAATACACAGCTAATAAAACATTTCAAAGATTTTAAATATTGTGAGATGTACAGTGAAATCTTATTTAGACTTTCAGATTTAGCTTACCATTATCTGTTCAATGAAAAAGGGGAAAATTCGCTTGTTTTCCCTCATTCAGTCACTGAAATATACAATTTGGCGGAAAATGATGTGAATTTTTGTCTTTTTGTTGGAATACTCTCTCAAACAAAATGTCCTCATAAAGCAAGTTTACACACAAAGAATATTTCCTTTTTACACAAGACTTTTCAAGAATTTTTAGCAGCCCTATATATTGCTTATGAAGGAAAGGACAGAATTGTTATCATGTTACAATCATTGAAAAATTTGGATGACGTATTTGAAATGTCACAAGTGCTGGTATTTCTGAATGGTCTAAGGCCTGACCTGATAGGTGATATGAGTCGTCATATAGCACAGTTAACAGATAAGGATGAAAGGGTTTTACAGTATAGAAATTGTATAAGGGTTTTTAATGATTATGATGAGATTATTAAAAGACTTCAGTTCTTTATCTATGACTGTATTGTTGAAGTACCCGAACGCAGTATGTTGGATAAGGTCGAGTTGCGTGATGTTGATATAAGAGAATTTGGAAAAGAACAAGAAAAATATCCAATAATTATCTCTTACCTCAATTTAGAAAATGTCAAGTCTTGGCATGAACTAGGGAATGTACTCAGTAAGAATTTGACAAATCTGAATGACCTTGTTAATTTGAGTATATGCTTTGACTCACAAAAAGATATTGATCATGTGACTAGAACAGTAGAGAGACAGGCTTCATCTTTAACTTGTCTTATTTTCCGACCTTCCGCATTATGTCCTATTATTGGAAATATGGATAATTTTCTTACAGCACTAAAAAGAATAAGTCATTTAACTTGTCTTGCATTGAGGGATATGTACTTTACTCATTCAAATATAGAGTTTCTAGGGACAACACTCTCATATAGTGCACAGTTAAAGAAAATCGGCCTCCATAATATTAGCTGTAGAACATGTCAACAGGGACACTGTAATTATAGAATAGATCTGTCACATCACACACAGTTACAAGATTTGTCTATAAGAAAACTACATGGTGATATTGTACTGAGTAGTGAGGTTCCTTTAGAGCATTGTGATATACACTTATATAGCAAGTGTGCTGTGCCCATTATAGATACAATGAAGTCCTCCACAAATCTTCATGAGTTAATAGTAGCTGACACCAAAAGTATATTCAGCTCTACAACAACAGTACATTATGATGAGAGTGAGGTACATCCTACTCCATTATGGTTATCTAAAGTACTGACAGATAATATACCAACATTAAAGAACTTGAGAAGATTAAAACTGCATAGAATAGACTTTAAACAAGACATACTGAGATTATCTCCTGAGATAAAAAGTCTGGAGAAGGTGAACATAATTGAAAGTAGGATGACATTACAGTGTTTACGGGGTTTTATTGACAGTCTGCCCAAGACACAGTACAAAATAGACATGTGGGAAGTATCTATCTGTCCTCAAGTGGATAAGTCTACATTACTAAAATACCTCACAGACAAATTCCCAACTAAAATAATGAATTTCAACCATCATGAAACAGATTTTACGTTTATGATATGAAGTACTTGTCTATGAATAAATCTGTGCCTTACTGACTCGATCGTATAACCTAATTGATTGAAAACTGTAAAGTAGCACATTTGACCATTTACCTTGTCCATTTGATACTGGTATTTCATGACTCATCAATATCAATATCAATATCATATGACTTTTGAAAATATTGTTGAAAAATATGAAATTACTCATAATAAGAAATTTCTCTTTTTCTTAAAAGAGTTTTCTTCTCTATCATAAAGCTATGTTTCTATGTATCCACGTTTTCAAATTGGAAGACTCATTTTGTCATTTTGTTAAAGAGGTTAACATTGAAATATCACAATAATTATCTAAACAATATCTGAGTGACTAAGTGGTTTTATGTAAACAGGTTAACCCTTTCCCTCATATAGACACTTTCTGATGCCTCTGCAGCAGTCAGCTTTTTGAAAACATAGTGACAAAAGAAGAAATTGCTCAAAACGAGCAATTTCTCCTTTTGCCACAATGTTTTCCAGTTTAAGCCATAGGTTATTCATTCAATTATAGTGATTTTCTATGTTTTGAAAAGATATGTTAAAAGTCGTCTGCTGCAGAATTGTCGTATGGGGGAAAGGGTTAATACCAGTTCTGATTGATATCTTACTGACCATATGTTTATGAATGTATCTGTATTTATTAGTCTTGGATATGACATTTCCTATCAGGTTTACATAAAACTGTGTGAAGTATTTCTGATTATCTAAAAGAATACAGACGGGGTCTAATTCAACCAACCTTACTTAGCACTAAGTAATACTTTTAAAAATACTTAAAAAAATCAGCATATTTCATCGTTTTTGTTTCCCTTATAAAAATGTCAAACAATTTATTTTCTTAACAAGTATTGTAAGTCAGCAAGGTAACCTATTTATGTTAACTTAATCATTTATTATTAATAGTTTACAAAATATAAGGGAAATAAAACTGGTGAAAAATGCTTTTGAGTATTTAAGTATTACTTAGCCCTTAGCAAGGTTGGTGGAATTGAACCTAGATCTTTCAGGTATAAACTTAAAAAAGTATACAATTTACTCATTTTACATTCAACTTCAACTTAGCTTTATTTAGAAAAGTTATTAGCTCGACTTTTGAAAAAAAACGAGAGCTATTGGCGTCGGCGGCGGCGTGGTCGTCCAGTTAATGTTTTTTGTTTAGCTCAGCTTTTTTTTAGCTCACCTATGCACGAAGTGCAAGGTGAGCTATTGTGATCACATTTTGTCCGGCGTCCGTCCGTCGTGCGTCGTCCGTCGTGCGTCGTCAACATTTCAGCTTGTTAACACTCTACAGGCTACATTTTGCATCCAATCTTCATGAAAGTGTATCAGAACATTCATCTCCATCAAATCTTGGACAGGTTCGAAACTGGGCCATATGAGGTCAAAAACAAGGTCACTAGGTCAAATTGAAGTGAAATCTTGTTAACACTCTGGAGGCCACATTTTCAACTTGAGCATGTTGAAACTTTATCAGAATGTTTGTTTGATGATATGTAGGTCAAGTTCAAACATGGGTCATGTCGGGTCAAAAAATAGGTCACTAGGTCAAATTGAAGGAAAATCTTGTTAACACTCTAGAGGCCGAAATTTTGTCAGAATGTTTGTCTTAAAAATATCTAGGTCAAGTTCGAATATGGGTCATATTGGGTCAGAAACTAGGTCACTAGGCCAAATTGAAGGGTAATCTTGTTAACACTGTAGAGGCCACATTTTCAACTTGAGCATGTTGAAATATTGTCAGAATGTTTGTCTTAAAGATATCTAGGTCAAGTTTAAATATGGGTCATATTGGGTCAGAAACTAGGTCACTAGGCCAAATTGAAGGAAAATCTTGTTAACACTTTGGATGCCGCATTTTTTGCTTAAGCAGCTTGAAATTTGGTCAGACTGTTTGTCTAAATGATATCAAGGCCAAGTTCGAATATGCCGGCCAAATTGAAGAGTAATCTTGTTAACACTCTGGATACTGCATGTTTAACTGTAGCATGATGAAACTTTATCAGAATGTTTTTCTTGATGATATGTAAGTCAAGTTCGATCAAGGGTCATGTTGGGTCAAAATATAGGTCACTAGGTCAAATTGAAAATCTTGTTAACACTCTAGAGGCCGCAATTTTTTCTTCAGCCGTTTGAAATTTTGTCAGAATGTTTGTCTTAAAGATATCTAGGTAAAGTTCGAATATGGGTCATATTGGGTCAGAAACTTGGTCACTAGGCTAAATTGAAGGAACATCTTGTTAACTTTGTAGAAGACGCATTTTATGAGAATGTTTATCTAAATGATATCTAAACCAAGTTCGAATATGGATCATGTAGAGTCAAAAACTAGGTCACTAGGCCAAATGGAAGGAAAATGTTGTTAACACTTTGGATGCCACATTTTTTGCTTCAGCAGCTTGAAATTTGGTCAGAATGTTTGTCTGAATTATATCTAGGTCAAGTTCGAATATGGGTCATATTGGGTCAGAAACTAGGTCACTAGGCCAAATTGAAGGAACATCTTGTTAACTCTGTAGAAGACACATTTTTTGCTACAGCAGCTTGACATTTTATGAGAATGTTTATCTAAATGATATCTAAGCCAAGATCGAATATGGATCATGTAGGGTCAGAAACAAGGTCAATAAAGGAAAATATTGTTCAAACTCCGGAGGCCGCATTTTTACTTTGAGCAAGTTGAAAATTTGTCAGAATATATCTAGTCCATGTTGAAGGAAAACCTTGTTAACACTGTGGAGGTTGCATTCAGAATAATTGTCCTGATGTATTTTGCATTGTAGTACATTGTATAATTAAGGTGAGCGATCCAGGGCCATCATGGCCCTCTTGTTTCTGTTTTCTATCAGTCGAGCGTCTGTGCCGTACGCGGTGCTCTTGTTTTAACAAGTCGATTTGCGATAGATGTGTCGGTAATGAAGTGAGCTGTCGATCCAGAGGATAGGAGTGTGAATCCCAGCTCTGTCATTCAATCTCTCCAATGGTTGACAAAAGCTATTGTTGATTGGTCGAAAAACATGGCCGCCAGGGGGGGGGGGGGGGGGGGGGGGGGGCAGGGCTATTTTGCCTTATATGGCTATAGTGAAAACTTAAAAAATCTTCTCCTCCGAAAGTGTAAGGCAGATTTTCAAATAATTTTGTAGAAATGTTCCTTGGGTGACCCTCTATCACATTCCTTCAAACCATGTTGATTGGTCGAAAAACATGGCCGCCAGGGGGGGCGGGGCTATTTTGCTTTATATGGCTATAGTGCAAACTTAAAAAATCTTCTCCTCCAAAAGTGTCAGGCCGATTTTCAAATAATTTTGTAGAAATGTTCCTTGGGTGATCCTCAATCAGATTCCTTCAAGCCATGTTGATTGGTAAAAAAACATGGCTGCCAGGGGGCGGGGCTATTTTGCCTTTTATGGCTATAGTGAAAACTTAAAAAATCTTCTTCTCCATAAGTGTCAGGCCGATTTTCAAATAATTTGTAGAAATGTTCCTTGGGTGACCCTCTATCAGATTCCTTCAAGCAATGTTGATTGGTCAAAAAACATGGCCGCCAGGGGGCGGGGGCTATTTTGTCTTATATGGCCAAAGTGAAAACTTAAAAAATCTTCAACATCTTCTCCTCAGTAACCAGTGGGTCAATTGGGATGAAACTTCACAGAAAGCATCCTCTTAATGATCTCACCAGAATTCCTTCAAATTTTAGGGATCCATGCAGATACCAGATTCCTTCAAGCCATGTTGATTGGTCAAAAAACATGGCCGCCAGTAGGCAGGGCTATTTTGCATTATATGGCTATAGTGAAAACTTAAAAAATCTTCTCCTCCAAAAGTATCTGGCCGATTTTCAAATAATTTTGTAGAAATGTTCCTAGGGTGACCCTCTATCAGATTCCTTCAAGCCAACTTGATTGGTCGGAAACTATGGCTGCCAGGGGGCGAGGCTTATATTAGCTAAAGTGAAAAAAAAAAATCAGGTGAGCGATTCAAGGGCCATCATGGCCCTCTTGTTATACAATATGATGTAAACTTGTCTGAACCTTTACTGTTTGTTTTTATACAATATGATGTAAACTTGGCTGAACCGTTACTGTTTGTTTTTATACAATATAACAAACACTGTATTCTGAGATCCAATTACAAGGATGGACGGACAGATGCTTAGGTCTACATGTAAACTTGTCTAAATCTTTACTGTTTGCATTTTTAGCTCACCTGTGCACGAAGTGCTCAAGGTGAGTTATTGTGATCGCCCTATGTCCGGCGTCCGTTGTCCGTCGTCCGTCAACATTTTCTCCTCTGTAACCGGTGGGTCAACTGGGATGAAACTTCACAGAAAGCATCCTCTCAATGTCCTCACCAGAATTCCTTAAAATTTTCGAGATCCATGCAGAATTCTGGTTTCCATGGCAACGAAATGAAAAAAACTTCAAAATTCTTAAAAAATCTTCTCCTCCGAAAGTGTCAGGCCGATTTTCAAATAATTTTGTAGAAATGTTCCTCGGGTGACCCTCTATCAGATTCCTTCAAGCCATGTTGATTGGTCGAAAAACATGGCCGCCAGGGGGGGCGGGGCTATTTTTTTAGCTCACCTGAGCTTTGCTCAAGGTGAGTTATTGTGATCGCCTTTTGTCCGTCGTGCGTCGTGCGTCGTGCGTCGTGCGTCGTGCGTCAACTTCTTCTCCTCAGTAACCAGTGGGTCAATTTGGATGAAACTTCACAGAAAGCATCCTCTCAATGACCTCACCAGAATTCCTTCAAATTTTTGGGATCCATGCAAAATTCTGGTTTCCATGGCAACGAAACCGAAAAAACTTCAAAATTCTTCTTCTCCCAAATTGGTTGGCAGATTTTCAAATAATTTTGTAGAAATGTTCCTTGGATGACCCTCTATCAGATTCCTTCAAGCCGTGTTGATTGGTCGAAAAACATGGCCGCCAGGGGGGGCGGGGCTATTTTGCCTTATATGGCTATAGTGAAAACTTAAAAAATCTTCTCCTCCAAAAGTGTAAGGCCGATTTTCAAATACTTTTGTAGAAATGTTCCTTGGGTGACCCTCTATCAGATTCCTTCAAGCCATGTTGATTGGTCGAAAAACATGGCCGCCAGGGGGGGCGGGGCTATTTTGCTTTATATGGTATATGGCTATAGTGCAATCTTAAAAAATCTTCTCCTCAAAAAGTGTCAGGCCGATTCTCAAATAATTTTGTAGAAATGTTCCTTGGGTGATCCTCTATCAGATTCCTTCAAACCATGTTGATTGGTCAAAAAACATGGCCGCCAGGGGGCGGGGCTATTTTGCATTTTATGGCTATAGTGAAAACTTAAAAAATCTTCTCCTCCATAAGTGTCAGGCTGATTTTCAAATAATTTTGTAGAAATGTTCCTTGGGTGACCCTCTATCAGATTCCTTCAAGCAATGTTGATTGGTCGAAAAACATGGCCGCCAGGGGGCGGGGGCTATTTTGCCTTATATGGCCAAAGTGAAAACTTAAAAAATCTTCAACATCTTCTCCTCAGTAACCAGTGGGTCAATTGGGATGAAACTTCACAGAGAGCATCCTCTTAATGACCTCACCAGAATTCCTTCAAATTTTAGGGATCCATGCAGAATTCTGGCAACGAAACGAAAAAAACTTCAAAATTCTTCTTCTCCCAAACTGGTTGGCAGATTTTCAAATAATTTTGTAGAAATGTTCCTTGGATGACCCTCTACCAGATTCCTTCAAGCCATGTTGATTGGTCAAAAAACACGGCCGCCAGGGGGGCGGGGCTATTTTGCCTTATATGGCTATAGTGAAAACTTAAAAAATCTTCTTCTCCAAAACTGTCAGCCCGATTTTCAAATAATTTTGTAGAAATGTTCCTTGGATGACCCACTTTTAGATTCCTTCAAGCCATGTTGATTGGTCAAAAAACATGGCCGCCAGTAGGCAGAGCTATTTTGCATTATATGGCTATAGTGAAAACTTAAAAAATCTTCTTCTCCAAAAGTATCTGGCCGATTTTCAAATAATTTTGTAGAAATTTTCCTAGGGTGACCCTCTATCAGATTCCTTCAAGCCAAGTTGATTGGTCGGAAACTATGGCTGCCAGGGGGCGAGGCTTATATAGCTAAAGTGAAAATAAAAATAAAAAATCAGGTGAGCGATTCAAGGGCCATCATGGCCCTCTTGTCCTTATATGGCTATAGTGCAAACTTAAAAAATCTTCGTCTCCAAAAGTGTCAGGCCGATTTTCAAATAAATTTGTAGAAATGTTCCTTGGGTGACCCTCTATCAGATTCCTTCAAGCCATGTTGATTGGTCAAAAACATGGCCGCCAGGGGGCGGGGCTATTTTGCCTTTTATGGTTATAGTGCAAACTTAAAAAATCTTCAACATCTTCTCCTCAGTAACCGGTGGGTCAATTGGGATGAAACTTCACAGAAAGCATCCTCTCAATGACTTCACCAGAATTCCTTCAAATTTTTGGGATCCATGCAGAATTCTGGTTTCCATGGCAACGAAACGAAATAAACTTCAAAATTCTACTTCTCCCTAACTGGTTGGCAGATTTTATACTTATTTTGTAGAAATGTTCCTTGGGTGACTCTCTATCAGATTCCTTGAAGCCATGTTGATTGGTCGAAAAACATGGCCGCCAGGGGGGCGGGGCTTTTTTGCCTTATATGGCTATAGTGAAAACTTAAAAAATCTTCTTCTCCAAAAGTGTCAGGCCGATTTTCAAATAATTTTGTAGAAATATTCCTTGGATGACTTGCTATCAGATTCCTTTAAGCCATGTTGATTGGTTGAAAATCATGGCCGCCAGGGGGGGCGGGGCTTTTTTGCCTTATATAGCTATAGTGCAAACTTAAAAAATCTTCTCCTCCAAAAGTGTCGGGCCGATTTTCAAATAATTTTGTAGAAATGTTCCTTGGATGACCCTCTATCAGATTCCTTCAAGCCATGTTGATTGGTCAAAAAACATGTCCGCCAGGGGGCAGGGCTATTTTGCCTTTTATTGCTATAGTGAAAACTTAAAAAATCTTCTCCTTCAAAAGTGTCAGGCCGATTTTCAAATAATTTTGTAGAAATGTTCCTAGGGTGACCCTCTATCAGATTCCTTAAAAGCCAAGTTGATTGGTTGGAAACTATGCCCGCCAGATGGCGGGGCTTATATAGCTAAAGTGAAAAAAAAAATCAGGTGAGCGATTCCAGGGCCATCATGGCCCTCTTGTTACAATATGAAATGGTCATGTTTGATATGACTTGTATATATCTAGGTCTATATTGTTATATATTATTGATGTACTTTATGGATACATAAAAAGTTGTCTGAACCTTTACCGTTTGTATTAATACAATATGATGTAAACTTGTCTGAACCTTTACTGTTTGTATTAATACAATAGGATGTAAACTTGTCTGAAACTTTACTGTGTGTATTGATACAATATGATGTAAACCTGTCTGAACCTTTACTGTTTGTTTTTAGCTCCACTGGCTGAAAGCCAGTCGAGTTTATGTCATGGCGAATTGTGCGTGCGTGCGTGCGTGCGTGCGTAAACTTTTTCCTTTAAACGACTTCTTCTCACTAACCACTTGGCCAATTTGGTTGAAACTTCATAGGAAGCATCCTCTCAATGTCCTCTCTTAAATACCTTCAAATCTTTTTGATCCATCCATAATTCTGGTTTCCATGGCAACCAAAAGAAAAAAATAGTGAAAACTTAAAAAATCTTCTTCTCTGAAAGTGTCAGGCCGATTTTCAAATAATTTTGTAGAAATGTTCCTTGGGTGACCCTTTATTAGATTCCTTCAAGAAATGTTGATTGGTCGAAAAACATGGTCGTCAGAGGGCGGGGCTATTTTGCCTTATATGACCATAGTGAAAACTTAAAAAATCTTCTTCTCCGAAAGTGTTCAGCCGATTTTCAAATAATTTTGTAGAAATGTTCATTGGGTGACCCTCTATCAGATTCCTTCAAGCCATGTTGATTGGTCGAAAAATATGGCCGCCAGAGGGCGGGGCTATTTTGCTCTATATGACCATAGTGAAAATTTAAAAAATCTTCTTCTCCGAAAGTGTTGAGCAGATTTTCAAATAATTTTGTATAAATGTTCTTTGGGTGACCCTCTATCAGATTCCTTCAAGCCATGGTGATTGGTTGAAAAATATGGCCGCCATGGGGTGGGGCTATTTTGCCTAATATGGCTATTGTGAAAACTTAAAAAATCTTCTCTTCGAAAGTGTCAGGCCGATTTTCAAATAATTTTGCAGAAACATTCCTTGGGTGACACTCTACAAGGTTCCTTTAAGCCATGGTGGTTGGTAAAAAATATGGCCACTAGTGGGCAGGGCTGTTTGGAGATTTGATTTTTGCCTTATGACCGTGGAGCGATACTGGCCCTCTTGGGCCTCTTATTATACAATATGATGTAAACTTGGCTGAACCTTTACTGTTTGTTTTTATACAATATGATGTAAACTTGTCTGAACCTTTACTGTTTGTTTTTATACAATATGATGTAAACTTGTCTGAACCTTTACTGTTTGTATTAATACAATATGATGTAAACCTTTATTGTTTGTATTAATACAATTTGACATGTTTATATGGGGTATAGGTCTTTATGAGTTACACTTCAGGTAAACCGATATTAGCGTTTCCGTTATGCATCAAAATTAATTGTATAGATCATAATTCAGATGACATTTATAGAAGCTGATAAACAATAATAAGAGAAATTACAAACATCAAGAACCAAACAAGTTTCATTGATGTTGAGTTATGTCCCTTCTTACATCAAACTTTGATTGCCATGAGTATTACGTTAACCCTTTCCCTCATATAGACACTTTCTGATGCCTCTGCAGCAGACAGCTTTTTGAAAACATAGTGACAAAAGAAGAAATTGCTCAAAACGAGCAATTTCTCCTTTTGCCACAATGTTTTCCACTTTTAGTCATAGGTTATCCATTCAATTATAGAGATTTTCTATTTTTTGACAAAATATGTTGAAAGTCGTCTGCTGCAAAATGTTGTATGAGGGAAAGGGTTAATGTTATTGTAAGATTAAGGTAACATGGGATGGCAGTTAATGGGTGAAGTGCAAAGTCAAATAGTTGTAAGCTAGCTTTTCATATATAAAAAAAAACCTTATGTATTACAATATTTCCATATACATAATAACTATGCTGTTCAAATTAATTGTTATTAATATATATATTGAGCAGTATGGGACTTTTAATGTTAGTAGCTCAGTCGGTAGCGACTTGGGCTGTCAATCCAGGGGTTGCGAGTTCAAAGTCACATTGCAAAGCGTCATACGTCTTTCTCCAATGGGCTAACAGTCCATGTGGAAAAGCAGCCAGTTGATTGGAAAGTATGTTGTGTGGAGTACTTGTATGAGAAAGCTAGGAAACACATGGGTAGGTGAACTAACCACCGTGATATGACTGAAAAAATGTTGAAAACAGCGTTAAGCTCCAATCAATCAGTTTTTGAGGAACAAAAAAGGATTTTTTACGATTTTCATTCCACTATGAAAAGCTGCGAAGGATTTACCCATAGGGGCCTGGCACGCTATTAAAAAAAATGTACAATTTTTTTATATGGGTTTTCCCTGACATCTGGCAAAATGGTTTCTAGTAACGTTAACGTTCTGGTATCAGATGTTCATGCTACTAGCAGGGTTATTCTTTCAGGTTTTTGTCATGAGATACATTTAGATCTTTATTTCATAAAGGCCAACATTGAAGGCTCTAGCAAGACTGCATTTGAACAGTCTGATCAGATTCTTCACTTTATGCATTTGTAACTAGATCCCTGATTAGTCCGACACAGCTCATATATAAAAGTTCTTATGAAAACAGGTGTATTAATGTGGGGGGAAATGAGCAGGTATAGTTTATGTGTTATGTTTCTGTTCCCACAATGTTTTGAACATACATCTGCTGGATGGAATGATGTACTTTAAACTGTAAATGATCTATGTATTACATGTACGTATATATTCAAGAATTAAAATAAAAGTTTGTCAGAAACATGCTTTTTGATTAATTACCCACCGTCTTATTTCTACTGAATGACAGATCAGTTGCCTGTACTATATAGATTCATGATATCCCTGATACAGATAACATTTCATGTTTTCTGATTAATTGCCCACCCTCTTATTAGTTCCCTACCGATCGAAGACCGGTTTGGGGACTATGTGTTCGGTCGATTCCGTCTGTCTGTCAGTCCCACTTTACCTTGTCTGGCCCGCATCTTAATCATGCATCATAGGATTTGAAAGACACTTGGCACAAATGTTCAACATGATGAGGCAGCGTGTCGCGCACAAGAACCAGGCATGTAGTTCAAAGGTCAAGGTTACACTTGGAGGTCAAATGTCAACATAAGTACTTTTTGATAGGACTACCCTGCATCTCGGCCATGCATCTTAGGATTCTCAAGTTACTGGACACACATGTTCACCATGATGAGGTGGCTTGTACCTCAAAGGTCAAGGTCAAACACAGAGGTCAAAGGTCAAAATGAGTACTGTTTGATATGACTACCTTGTCCGGCCCGCATCTCAACCATGCATCATAGGATTCTCAAGTCACTCAGTACACATGTACATGATGAGGCAGCGTGTCATGCACAGACCCAGTCCTGTACCTCAAAGGTCAAGGTCACACTTAGATGTCAAATGTCAAAATGAGTACTGTTTGATAGGACTACCTTGTCCGGCCTGCATCTCGACCATGCATCTTAGGATTCTCAAGTTACTGGGCACACATGTTCACCATGATGAGGTGGCTTGTACCTCATAGGTCAAAGGTCAAAATGAGTACTGTTTAATAGGACTATTTTGTCCGGCCCGCATCTCAACCATGCATCATAGGATTCTCAAGTTACTGGGCACACATGTTCACTATGGTGAGGTAGCGTGTCGCGCACAAGACACCAGTCATGTACCTCAAATGTCAAGGTCACACATGCTTGAATGGATTTTGATATAACTTCACACAATTATTGGTTGGAGACTTTTGTATTGCTTGCAATACGACATTAACTTGTTTTTTCTGAATGTCGGATCAGTTACATGTACTATATAGATTCATTGTAGACCTGATAAAATTGACATTTCATGCTTCTGCTGCAGAAAACTTCTTGAAAACATTGCAGGGAAACGATTTGTGGGGAGTTGTAGGCCTACGGTGCTCCCTAATCCTAATTGCACGGAAGAACTGATCTCATGATTTACCGATATAATGCGTAAAACTGCAGATCCATTATTTTAATTTTCGTGAGGTTTTAATTTTCGTGAGGAATTATTTCCAATCGAAATCCAAAAAAATCGCTGTTAATAAAAGTGAATTAGTTTAATTTATTGTGCGCAGATGAAGATGAATATATAAAGAACCAACTACATGAAGTTTTAGGGAAGTAGACATTTTATTTAACTTGTATTTAACAAAACTTTTGTCGCCCACTATTTCAATTGGATCGTGCCATGGCCGCCATATTGAACAGATGTCAGTGTCCAAACTAACAAAGGAAATCGGAAAGTTGATTGTGGAGGAGGGTAATAGGCCTACGCCTAGTAAATCACTGGAAACATTTCTAATTTCTGATAGCAAAGGAAGGTTTATTCAAAGAGAAATAACAGAAAATTATTACGGAGAAATCCGGGTCCTATCTAAAAGTGGAGCTACCATCGATGATTTTGGCTTTCGTCGTCAATTCCTTACAAACATTAGGCTAGCAACTAACCCTCTGGTCCTGATTTGGTTCGGCACTTGTGAACTCACTAACAAAAATGGAAAATTCATTGAATTAGAGGGCGACGTCTACGAAAAAGCAGATAGACTTATAGTCAAGTATCGCTATCTAATATCAGACATCCAACGATGCAATAGACAATCTGAAGTAATTTTTCTAAAGTGCCCATACTACTCCATCATTGAATGGAACAGACACAAAGGTTGCAGTGATCTATCTAAATACACAAATCAGGACAGAGATCTTTTCTCTCTAATAGATTATTTCAATCAAAAACTTGACAACTTAAATTCAATCAGAACACCAAACCTATCTCAGGATATTATAAGATCCAGCAAAAAGAAAACGGACTCTCACGTGAAATATACAAAAAAATTAAATCTTTATCTGGACGGCATCCACCCAGGAACTCACCTTTCCAAGCTATGGCTTCATAAAATTTTGAAAATAAAGAATCAAGTGGAATGCAGTCAAACTCGCCCAAATCAAGAATAGGGAAACCCTGTTCTAACAATAACAGTAAAAATAAAAATCTACAGTGGCAAAGGGCAACACTTAAATAATTATCTAACGAACAAGGAATGTTCATAATCTATAAACTAGAATAGGGAAACCCTGTTCTAAAGTTTAAAAAGTTTAAACACGCAACTTGACAAAAGAGTTACAGTGGAATACAACTATATCAAAAAACAAATACCAAGACTAAAATGGAATGTCTACTCAATGAAACGACGTCAATATAGATAATAGGGAAGCCCTGTAATCTAAATCTAAATATAAATAGATGTTAATTCAGATCAAACAATGGTTCAATGATAAAGGAATAAACAATATTACTACAGAAATATTCAAAGACAGGGAAGCCCTGTTTTTGCCTCAAGCAATCAAAAGAAACTAATAAGGGATACCACTAAAAAGGCATGTCTAATAAGGACTAAGAAATCGCAATAAAGAACATAAAAGTCTATTGAAAATAACATATTATCTTAGACAAACAAGAAGTATTAAGACAACCGGATATTGAAATAGGGAATCCCTGTTTCGATAACAGATAAACAGAAACAAACATGGCAACACCATTTTGTTCTACGCCAATGGCCAGAAATAAGAGCGCTAAAAGAGCAAGAGTCGGAAGCAACACTTGTCCAAAATGTGAAAATACTATTACAGATAAAGAAAGCCATCTAGCATGTAGTGTCTGTGAGTTAAATTATTGCATCAGTTGTACCAACATCTCATCTGGATTAGCAGAAGCACTCAAAGAAGACACTAGCCAAAACTTCAAATGGACATGTAATGGATGTAAACAAAACTTCCCATGCATGACAAGCTTATCTCAAAGACTAAAATCAATCGAAGAAACTACCAACTTCAGATTAAACAATGTGGAAGATAAAGTCACAGAACTAGGCGAACAAATGGACTTCAAAATAAAAACAAACATTGATATACTTAGACCAAACCTAATTGAGGACATCAAAAAAGAAATCAAAGATTCATTACAAATGGATGTAAGACAAGAAATGAGAGAAATTGAAGATCAAAAAATCCGTGCTTTAAATGTAATTGTCTTCAACTTGAGAGAAAGCGACAGTACATCTAGTCAAGTTAGACAAACTCAGGACAACCAAAATGTCAAGCTATTATGCAGGCATATTGGCGTAGATGACTTGGACATCAATGTATGTTTTAGAATTGGAAAGCCAGGAGAAGGCAAGCTAAGGCCCCTTAAAGTTGTGCTAAACAACAAAAAACAAAGAAAAGACATCATTATTAAGGCTTCTACAATCAAAAATCTTCCAAAAACTAATATACTAAATAAATGTATAATAACGAAGGATCTCACCCCTAGACAAAGAGAAGAAAACAAAATAAGGAGAGTCCAACGTTACAAAGACAAACAAAATACCAGAGATGGAAGTTTAGACATAAACCAAAAATATAATAACGACACAATAAGTGACAAAAATGACCAAACACTTAAAGGAAAGTCTACCTCAGACCTATATCTGACAAGCCCCGTTCAAGAGAAATCACAGAATCTCCTCTCATCAATCCAGTACCACAGAGGAAGTAGAGAATCATTAAACAGTGATGACTCTTTCGCTACAGACGACATGGGAGAAACATTTATAGGAGGGAACCTAATACAAGGAAATAATACAATAAATTATTCAGACATCAATGTAGATAAGGCATAGGACGAGTGTTTTATTTTTAACAAAAAGGATGTAAATATTTCTCAAATCAGTGTAATGTACACAAACGCCGATTGTCTTCTAAATAAAATGAGTGAGCTCAAATCACTAATTAAAGATAAACAATATGACATTATTGCAATAACGGGAACCTTCCCAAAACAAAAACATAACGTAAACTACGACTCAGTTGAATGGTGCATCCAGGGATATAACACTTTGTATTGCCCTGATAAAGGACTAACAGAAAGAGGATGTTTAATTTATGTCAAAAATAATTTAAAAACATTCCAATTAAACAATGTGGAAAACAAGCTCATAGAAACAGTTATAATTGGTATTGAATGTGCAAACAAGAAACACATCTTATTCTCATGCACATATCGCAGTCCTAGTTCTAGCGACAAATCCGTGCTGAAAGAAATCGAAAATATAATGATACTAAACAACTCAAATAATATCAATTTTGATATTAAAATACACGTGGGTGACTACAATTTCAAGGAAATCAACTGGGAAACAGAAACCACCTCAATGGGACCAGACAATATCTCAACTTTATTTCTAGAAATAGTACGAGATTCGTTCCAACACCAACTTATCAAACAACCTACTAGATACAGAGGTGACAATACACCAAGCATTTTAGACCTTATATTTACAAACGAACCAGGAATAATCGGTGAGATATCCCATAATGCACCACTCGGAAATAGTGACCATGAAGTTTTAGAGTTCGAAATCCTTAAGATAGACAATGAAAAAGTATATAATGATGTCAAATTATCCTACTGGAAAGGAGACTACAAAGAAATAAACAGAGAATTATCCAATGTCAATTGGAATCGGGTGTCAACCCATGAGGATGTCAATGAAATCTGGAGCAGTCTTGCCGATCAATTATCAAATATTACTAAAAAACACGTACCAGTGTGCAACTCTGCCCCCAGAAAATTTGACACTCCATGGATGGACACTCAGACACTACAGGCAGTAACAAGAAAAAGAACCATGTGGAAAAAATTCAAGTACAGCCAATACCCAGAGGCCAAAATAAAGTATGACAAAGCCAAGAATGAGGCTAACTACAAAATCAGAAATGCAAAAAGATGTTACGAAAAATCAATCGCTATGAAAATGAAGACAGATTCAAAAATATTTTGGAAATTTGTTCAGTCTAAAACAAAAACTAAAGAAAAAATACAATCAATAATAGACAAAGAGGGAAACATCCATACCGATAACAGGGAAAAGGCAGAACTCCTTAACACATTTTTCGAGAGTGTCTTCACGAAAGAGAATAATGAAATACCAGCCTTTGCTGACAGAACCGCTTATAGACTAGATACAGTAAAATTCACAGAATCAAGAACATTTATAAATCTATCAAAACTGAAAGAATCTAAATCACCAGGATACGACTCCATGCACCCAAAAGTTATAAAAGAAACAGCAACACAAATAAAGACTCCATTAACTAACTTATTCAACCAATCAATGAAAGTTTCCATTGTACCAACGGAATGGAAACGAGCAAACATAATGCCTATCCACAAAACGGGACCCAAGAACCTTGTATCAAATTACAGGCCAATAAGTTTAACATCAATTATAGGGAAGATAATGGAAGTAGATATTAGGGATGCAATTATGAAACACATGGAGTCAAATAACTTATTTACAAATCATCAACATGGATTCAGGAGTGGCAGATCATGTCAGACCCAACTCTTAGAAGTCATTGAAGATTGGACTTTCAACCTTGACAGAAAAAACAAAATGGATGTCATATATCTAGACTTTCAGAAAGCATTTGACACCGTACCGCATAAACGGTTATTACAAAAACTAAAAGGATATGGAATATGCGGAAATCTACATAAATGGATAGAAAAGTTCTTAAGTGGACGTGAACAAAGAGTAGTCCTTAACAACTCACACTCAATGTGGACGCCGGTAATTAGTGGTATCCCCCAAGGAAGCGTCTTAGGACCAATTTTATTCACAATCTACATAAACGACCTCCCAGATGTGGTAACCAACATAGCCAAACTATTTGCCGACGATACCAAAATATACTCGGTTGTTAACAACACCAAAGACAAGGATAACCTCCAGAAGGACCTGAACGAATTATCAAAATGGTCAAATACATGGCTTTTAAAATTTAACAATAACAAATGCAAACATCTCCATCTAGGACAAGATACAAACTACACCTATCACATGAGCGGCAATATAATAACAACAACCACAGAAGAAAAAGACATAGGTGTCATAGTGGACAACAAACTAAAATCAGCCAACACATAAGCTCAAAAGTTAAACAAGAGGGCCATGATGGCCCTGGAATCGCTCACCTAATATTTTTTTTTCACTTTAGCTATATAAGCCCCGCCCCCTGGCAGCCATAGTTTCCAACCAATCAACTTGGATTGAAGGAATCTGATAGAGGGTCACCCTAGGAACATTTCTACAAAATTATTTGAAAATCGGCCAGACACTTTTGGAGGAGAAGATGTTTTAAGTTTTCACTATAGCCATATAAGGCAAAATAGCCCTGCCCACTGGCGGCCATGTTTTTTTACCAATCAACATGGCTTGAAGGAATCTGATAGAGGGTCACCCAATGAACATTTCTACAAAATTATTTGAAAATCGGTCTGACACTTTCGGAGAAGAAGATTTTTTAAGTTTTCACTATAGCCATATAAGGCAAAATAGCCCCGCCCCCCTGGTGGCCATGTTTTTCGACCAATCAACATGGCTTGAAGGAATCTGATAGAGGGTCACCCAAGGAACATTTCTACAAAATTATTTAAAAATCGGCCCGACACTTATGGAGGAGAAGATTTTTTAAGTGTTCACTATAGCCGTAAAAGAAAAAATAGCCCCGCCCCCTGGCGGCCATGTTTTTTGACCAATCAACATGGCTTGAAGGAATCTGATAGAGGGTCACCCAAGGAACATTTCCACAAAATTATTTGAAAATCGGCCTGACACTTTTGGAGGAGAAGATTTTTTAAGTTTGCACTATAGCCATATAAGGCAAAATAGCCCCGCCCTGGCGGCCATGTTTTTCGACCAATCAACATGGCTTGAAGGAATCTGATAGAGGGTCACCCAAGGAACATTTCTACAAAATTATTTGAAAATCGGCCTGACACTTTCGGAGGAGAAGATTTTTTAAGTTTTCACTATAGCCATATAAGGCAAAATGGCCCCGCCCCCCCTGGCGGCCATGTTTTTTTTGACCAATCAACATGGCTTGAAGGAATCTGATAGAGGGTCATCTAAGGAACATTTCCACAAAATTATTTGAAAATCTGCCAACCAGTTTGGGAGAAGAAGAATTTTGAAGTTTTTTCAGTTTCGTTGCCATGGAAACCAGAATTTTGCATGGATCCCAAAAATTTGAAGGAATTCTGGTGAGGTCATTGAGAGGATGCTTTCTGTGAAGTTTCATCCAAATTGACCCACTGGTTACTGAGGAGAAGAAGTTGACGCACGACGCACGACGCACGACGCACGACGCACGACGCACGACGCACGACGGACGCCGGACAAAAGGCGATCACAATAACTCACCTTGAGCAAAGCTCAGGTGAGCTAAAAATCAAACCAAATATTAGGCATTATAAGAAGATCATTTTCGCATTTTGATAAAGATATGCTACTAGTCCTTTACAAGAGCCTGGTGAGACCACACTTGGAATACGGAAGCTCAGTTTGGTCGGTAATTAACAAAAAGGAAGACCTACTCCTAGAAAATGTCCAAAGAAGAGCTACTAAATTAATACCGTCACTCAAACATAAAGAATACCAACAGAGGCTAAAAGAACTTGGATTACCCACATTACACTATATGAGCTTAAGAGCTGATATGGTGGAAACATACACGATTTTAAACAACATCGACAAAGTAAATATTCATAAGTTATTCCACTTTCATCAGACTAACACAAGAGGTCACAACCAGAAGTTGTTCAAATGCCACTGTAGATTAAACATTCGAAAGTATTTCTTCTCCCAACGAATTATAGTACCATGGAATAATCTGCCTGATAGCGTCGTAAATGCAAAAAATGTAAATAACTTTAAAAACTTGCTAAACAAGTGCTGGAATGATCCAGTTTTTAAATTTGTGCCATATTATGGAGGACCGGAAGCGGCACAACAAAACAAAATCCAAAATGGACCAGAGAGGCGGAAGCCTAACACGGTCTCGACAACAAGGTAAACAAGGTTAAGAAAGAACTCTTGATAAACGAGTCGCGTCATGATACAAATGCCAAAAAGAATAAATGGTTTGATCAAGAATGCTACAATATAAAAGAGATTTATAAAAATGCCCTACGACTATACAGCCTATCAAAAACGTACGAAAACAGGAAAACCCTGGCGGATAAAAAGCGTTTGTATTAAAAGACCATAAATATGAAAAAAAGAAAACATAAATATGAAGAAACTAAAAAGCTAGTAAATTTGCGCAAATCTAGTCCAAGGGCGTTCTGGCAGCATTTTAAACCGAAACGTAAAACTGAAACGAGTATTTCACCCGATGATTTTAATTCATATTTTTCAGATTTATTGACGCCGCGTGGAAGCGCGGCGTCAGTATGGGATAGGTTTTAATTTTGTACCATGGGGTGACGTAATCGAAAAGGGAGCAACCAACATTATTATTGTTAAGAAAAACTCTGTTGTACGTTTGAAAAAAAAACACCAGTATGAATCAATAAATTGTATTAACTGATTTAAGAAACAACAAGATACAAAATACGTTTGTCTTCTACCGTTATTACAAAACTTTAGACACATTTTATTTGTATTTAATAACTTTTCCCCAACTGCCTAGGCTACGCTGTTTTTGATTGTTTGGTTTACGGCCCTGACCCAATTTATCAAAGCTCAGAAAAAAAAAATCTAGGCTACGCGTTTTTGTGGCGATTGTCAAAACAGAAACAACAACAACTAAAAATATTTACATAGTCGGTTTTGAACAATCGGTTGATATTTGTTTTCCTTACTGCAAACTAATTTACTCACATCCGTTATAGTTCCATCATTGATGCAGAGACGTGATTAATAATAATTATGTCAGTGCTACTTTGGTACCGGATTGTTACTAATATTGAGTTTTATCGAGACATTATCTACATAGAGTTAAAATATGTAAATATTATCTTCGTCATGATTGGGTAGATAATAAATATCATTGCGCGTTCTATCTGCCTTGCAAATAACTCTGATGATACTCAAATCTAGTCTGGAGTTCCTTCCCCTTATTACTATGTAAAGGGTCAGGCACAAACCAAATAATGGTGGAACCCAATGGACTATCAGGTAATATCTAAATTTACTATTTTGTTCATCATCGGGATAATAATTCATGTATCTTATTAAAATAAGGTCATAAATTGATTCCATGTTTTCATTTTATGATGCTTTGTTCTGTTTGGAAGAAAATTATTTGTTATCGAGCAGTATAGTTTTCGGATAGATGAAAATGTATTTGAAATTCGGATACACAGGATCTCATTAGAAATAAATGTTTTTATCTCTATGGGATGTATATCATTTTTAAAAATGTTCAAATGTTTCCTTTATTATAAGTTTTAGTAGTCCCCGATTTAGGCAATATAGGCTCTATTTTGAACAATTTACTATAAAAGATTTAAATGTTTTAAAACTGTTTATTTGATTTCTCAAGTCAAATGATTTCTGAGTTTCTATTGTCAATTAGATCCAGATCAGCCTGCAAAGATAATGCTGATCAATATCTAGATTGTTCACTTCACACATTCCAGCATAAAACAAATATGCAGAAGACGACTGAAAACATCTTGAAGATCTCTAGAAATGACAGTATAATTACTGTAAAAAGTTGAAAACATTGTGACAAAAGGAGAAATTGCTTTTCAAAAGTCGTCTGCTGCAGAGTAAACACAGATGTGCAATTTGATTTGCAATTATAATCAAAGACAAACGTGTATTCATTAAGTAAAGGTCAAACATGTATTCATTAAGTGAAGGTTTAATCTGTATGGGAAAGGGTTAAAATATGGTTAACTTAACACTTTCCCACATACTGCAAATATGCAGTGGACGACTTTGAAAACAGTTTGGCAAATATCTCTGTAAATGAAAATTTGATAATTGAATAGAGTTGACAACATTGTGACAAAAGGAGAATTATAAGTAATTTCTCCATTTATCACATTGTTTTTAAAAGTTGACGGCTGCATATCCATCATAATGTGTCTACAAGTAGGAAAGGATTAAAAGGAAAGCATTCTATAAATTAATTAGCAATATAACAGTCGGTTCAATTTGGCTGCTGTTTTTTTTTTTAAATGTATCGTTTTGTTTACAGGGTGACAAAATATCCTATGCCCTATCAGAGTACTGCAATTAATACCGTATGACACTACCAGAATTAATATGCTAACAAGCTAGTGTAAGTAATATGTGAACAGTGTACATCTTGATCAGACTGTGTAGATGCACAGTCTAATCTAAATCTTTAATAATGTTCTCAAAAGCTAACTTGTACATTTTGTCATGCACAGGCTCATATCATGTATGAAACATGTACAATAAAATGTGTGGCACTCAGAAACATCATATATTTTTAAAAGTTAATGAATAGATTATGGAATTTCAATCTGCCTAAACTGAACACAAATAGAAAGTGAGGAAGCATGGAGTTAATGGTTTAAGCATTTACATGTATCCTGGTAATATTTATTAATAATTTCTGACTGTGTACTAAACTAGAGTTATAGCATGTTTTATAGGACATGTGAAACAAGTTTAGATCCAGATCACATATGTGTATTCTGATCATGATCTGTATTGGTTGCTAATATATATATTATTTTTTTTAATTGAAGAATAAAGATCCTTATTCGGATGAACGGTCTAGTTGCACTAATTCAGAGCCAGATGAGCCTATACACACTTGTGTATGACATACATAGTATGCTCATGATCTACATTGTTCACCTTGAGAACAGAAATAATATGATAAATTGTTAAGCCAAAAGTTCAGATACTGAGCAGATTGCACATTTAGTTATGTCCATGCAGAACGTTATTTAAGTTGTTTCTATTCGATCACAGCATATGTCCAAGAGGTAGGGACCGAGCCCCGGTAGCTCAGTCGGAAGCGACGCGGGCTGTCAATCCAGGGGTTGTGATTTCGAATCCCAGCTCGGCCAATATTCTTTCCGACGTTTGAAAAAAGTCACTGTGACCTGCGTCATTCGTCTTTCACCAATGGGTTGTTTAACAGTCTATGTGGAAAAGTAGCCAGTTGCTTTGAAAGTATGTTGTGTGGTGTACTGGTGTGGGAAAACCAGGAAACGCATGAGTCGGGGAACTGGTCGCCGTGATATGACTGAACAATTGTTGAAAACGGCGTTAAACCCCAATCAATCAATCCAAGAGGTAGGGAGGACCGGCGGATCAATTGGTGAAGCTGATGCCATTTTATACTACAACAAAGCTGACGTTGGGCTTCCTAGTATGAAAAAAGATATGAAGGAATATTGTCCTAATAATGTTACATTTTACATGCCGGCGGAGAACAATAAATAGTTACCTTGGTTTTGAAACCGTTAAAACACCACATAACTGCTGTGCACACAACACTTTGGAATTGAATGGGATTTCAATAATTTGGCTATGAAGTAGAATGTCTCACTTCACATAGTTAGAAAACATTTAAACCTTTCCCTCATTTAGACGCTCCCTGACAACTTTTGAAAACATTGTAACAAAAGATGAAACTGTTCATTATGAGTTATTTCTCCTTTTGCCACAATGTTTTAGCTTTCTTCAGTAATTAAACAAAACTAATTGTAGAAGGGGAAGGGTTAAAGAGAATATTTGCTTATTTAGTATTTTAAGCTTATTTAAACAGAAACTGTGTTGATTTTGGTGTAAGATTGAATTTAATTTCACCCAGTGATCTCAGAAACATAGACTATATGTTCACCTTCAAGTGGCTACTAGTGAAAAAATGGCCTAAGTGTCTTTGATCATGATTGAACACATTCAATCTTGCACTGAAATAAAAAAAAATCTATTCTCATGCTTAAATTCAATTTAAATATCAAGATGATGTTTATTGAAAATAATGTGACACCATCATCATCTTTATGTCATTAAACAATTGGACCAGGCATAGCAATGTTGAGTATTTTTTAAAACACACATGAGATCCAACATCAAAAGCAGTGAAATTGTTATAAAATAAACTGATTGAAAAATACTATCATAATAATAATAAGACGGCTACTTAATTTCAAAATTTGAAACTCTTTCAATGATACCAGTAATAATATTTTCAAAATTAATTTTGTCCAGATTTGTTTCCAAATTAGTCTGCTGTAGATTTCTTGTTTGTGTTTCTTAACCCTTTCCCTTATATAGACGCTTTCTGGTGCCTCTGCAGCAGACGGCTTTTTTAAAACATAGTGACAAAAGAAGAGTTTTTCTCCGGATTTTTCGGAGGTTCCTTTACATAACTGTGGTCTGGTGTCACAACATATTAATAATTCATCACAAAGATGAAATGTCAAAGTAAACCACAAAGTACATTATAATTTAATGCAAACAAACTTTGTTTTATAAAGTATCCGAAATAATTCAACTGTCCGAACACCACTCGTTTCTAGTTTGTCAAAAACCAACGTCACATCTTCTTACAAAGAGCAATCATCACCCGTAAATATTAATTATAAGTCTATTATATTAATGACTAAAGGTATAAAACGATTTTATCCAGATGGTCATCTTATTAAGATAATTACATTCAAATTGTACATCGGAGGTGTATATCATAGCAGGCCGCCATTCATTCGGTTGTGCCAGACTTACTATCATAGGAAGTCGGGAACCAGACTATATCCTCGTGAATGTTTCTATTTTCCAGTCTCTCTTTATAATCCAACGAGAAAACAAGTAACTCGGTATCGTCGTGAATGTTTGTATAGTGTATTGTACAGCTCATGTTCAACGTGCATATGCCTACAAGGGAACTAACCTTCCCAACATCAGATCGACAGCTTTCACTGTCAGAGAACAGTCTTCTTTCGTGATATTTAAACCCAGGTAAAATAGCATTGTTCTGTTGGTATATATTTTATTTTTCAAACAGTAAATTAACCCTTTTCCTGATTTGCTGTTTTAAGAGTCTTCTGTTTGACTTTGACTCTCAAACTGACCCTTTGTTGAAGAAAAAGCAGACAGGCCTTACATTTATTACTACATTTAATAACTACACTTCCTGTATTATTTCTTCTAATATTTGATTATTCAGTTATAGTCACGGACAATTTATATATATATATATATTCATTTACACAGAACTAGGCCAAATCCCAGACCCTAAACACGGCAGATGGACACACCTTCCAACACCTTCCCCAATTGAGATAATCGAAATTTGACCATGCTACGCTACGCCTTTGGTCGAGACCTGAGGAAAAGGGTCAGAAATAATAAGATTCGTCTTCGATTCAGTATTTCCAAATCGCATTACACCGACAAAATCATTCTAAAGTCTGAAGTGCACTTTGACACGGGATAAAACCAGATTTTCTTTCTAGAGAAAATTAATTCGAGCGTCAATTGGAATTGACGAGGGTAAACGGTTATCTCACTGAATTCCTTTAAACAGTGTCATTACTGATGTTTTATTACTTATGGAGTGTTCTTTAGTTAACAATGTCGTAATTACAGATGTTTTATGATAACATCTTACGTACTTATGGACTGTTCTTTAGTTAACAGTGTCGTAATTACTGATGTTTTATGATAAGATATTACGTACTTATGGACTGTTCTTTAGTTAACAGTGTCGTAATTACTGATGTTTTATGATAAGATATTACGTACTTATGGACTGTTCTTTAGTTAACAGTGTCGTAATTACTGATGTTTTATGATGACATCTAACGTAATTATGGACTGTTCTTTAGTTAACAGTGTCGTGATTACTGATGTTTTATGATAAGATATAACGTACTTATGAACTGTTCTTTAGTTAACAGTGTCGTAATTACTGGTGTCTTATGATAACATCTTACGTACTTATGGACTGTTCTTTAGTTAACAGTGTCGTAATTACTGATGTTTTATGATAAGATATTACGTACTTATGGACTGTTCTTTAGTTAACAGTGTCGTAATTACTGATGTTTTATGATAACTTCTTACGTACTTATGGACTGTTCTTTAGTTAACAGTGTCGTAATTACTGATGTTTTATGATGACATCTTACGTACTTATGGACTGTTCTTTAATTAACGGTGTCGTAATTAGTGATGTTTTATGATAATATCTTACGTACTTATGGACTGCTCTTTAGTTAACAGTGTCGTAATTACTGACGTTTTTTTGATGACATCTAACGTACTTAGGAACTGTTCTTTAGTTAACAGTGTCGTAATTACTGATGTTTTATGATTACATCTAACGTACTTATAGACTATTCTTAAGTTAACAATGTCGTAATTACTGATGTTTTATGATGACATCTTACGTACTTATGGACTGTTATTTAGTTAACAGTGTCGTAATTACTGATGTTTTATTATGACATCTAACGTACTTAAGGACTGTTCTTTAGTTAACACTGTCGTAATTACTGATGCTTTATGATGACATCTAACGTACTTATGGACTATTCTTAAATTAACGGTGTCGTAATTACTGATGTTTTATGATGACATCTAACGTACGTATAGGGACTGTTCTTTAGTTAACAGTGTCGTAATTACTGATGTTTTATCATGACATCTAACGTACTTAGGGACTATTCTTTAGTTAACAGTGTCGTAATTACTGATGTTTTATGATGGCATCTAATGTGCTTATGGACTGTTCTTTAGTTAACAGTGTCGTAATTACTGATGTTTTATGATGACATCTAATGTACTTATGGACTGTTCTTTAGTTAACAGTGTCGTAATTACTGATGTTTTATGATGACATCTAATGTACTTATGGACTGTTCTTTAGTTAACAGTGTCGTAATTACTGATGTTTTATGATGACATATAATGTATTATGGACTGTTCTTTAGTTAACAGTGTCGTAATTACTGATGGTTTATGATAACATCTAACGTACTTGTGGACTGTTCTTTATTTAAACCTTTCCCACATACAACTTATCTGCAGCAGACGACTTTGAACATATTTTGTCAATAAATTGAAAATCTCTATAATTGAATGTGTAACCTATAACTAAAAGTGGAAAACATTGTCGTAAAAGGAGAAATTGCTCGTTTTGAGCAATTTCTTCTTTTGTCACTATGTTTTCAAAAAGCCGACTGATGCAGAGGCGTCAGAAAGCGTTTATTTGAGGGAAAGGGTTAACATTGATAGACGTGTAGCGAACAATGTAGATCAAGATTAGACTCGATGATTTCGGCATACAATTGTTGGCAGTTGTAGTTCAAATTCGTGTAAAATTACATTGACACCAATGTTGTTTAAATTCGTGTATAATATGGACGCCAATGTAGTTCAAATTCGTGTAAAATAGCATGGACACCAATGTAGTTTAAATTCGTGTATAATATGGACGCCAATGTAGTTCAAATTCGTGTATAACATGAACACCAATGTTGTTTAAATTCGTGTATAATATGGACGCCAATGTAGTTCAAATTCATGTATAACATGGACACCAATGTTGTTTAAATTCGTGTATAATATGGACGCCAATGTAGTTCAAATTCGTGTATAACATGAACACCAATGTTGTTTAAATTCGTGTATAATATGGACGCCAATGTATTTCAAATTCGTGTATAACATGGACACCAATGTGGTTTAAATTCGTGTATAATATGGACGACAATGTAGTTCAAATTCGTGTATAACATGGACGCCAATGTACTTCAAATTCGTGTATAACATGGACACCAATGTACTTCAAATTCGTGTATAACATGGACACCAATGTTGTTTAAATTCGTGTATAATATGGACGCCAATGTAGTTCAAATTCGTGTATAACATGGACACCAATGTTGTTTAAATTCGTGTATAACATGGACACGAATGTTGTTCAAATCCGTGTATAATATGGACGCCAATGTACTTCAAATTCGTGTATAACATGGACACCAATGTAGTTTAAATTCGTGTATAATATGGACACCAATATAGTTCAAATTCGTGTTGTATAACATGGACACCAATGTTGTTTAAATTCGTGTATAATATGGACGCCAATGTAGTTCAAATTCGTGAATAACATGGACGCCAATGTACTTCAAATTCGTGTATAACATGGACACCAATGTACTTCAAATTCGTGTATAACATGGACACCAATGTTGTTTAAATTCGTGTATAACATGGACGCCAATGTACTTGAAATTCGTGTATAACATGGACACCAATGTTGTTTATATTCGTGTATAACATGGACGCCAATGTTGTTTAAATTCGTGTATAACATGGAAACCAATGTACTTCAAATTGGTGCATAACATGGACACCAATTTAGTTCAAATTGGTGCATAACATGGACACTTATCTAGTTCAAATTCGTGTATAATATGGACACCAATGTTGTTTGAAATCGATTACATCAGGATATTGGTTTAAAAAGAAACTCTCTCGAGATTTCAAACTTTCAAAGCAATCTGATTTTATCGGAGAAGAAATAAATTGGGAAAGAAGCGTGTGATAAAATTGATCATTTATACAGGCACGATTTGGCGCTTCTACGGAAGAAAATCTATTAAACATTTCCAAAATACGGACGCTTTTCGTCGCATCTACAGCAGACAACTTTTGAAAACATTATGACAAAAGGAGGGAGAAATTGCTGGTACTGAGCAATTTCTCCTTTTGCCACAAAGTGTTCAAATAATTTAATTACATTTCTTTCATTTAAAGAGAGTTGCCATATTTTAGCATAGATGGTTTTAAAGTCGTCTGCTTCAGATTTATTGTATGCGGGAAAGGCTTAAACAAAATTGTTCAATTTAAGATACTCATTTAGTTGACAAATGATTAAATAAATAAAACTCTAGCCATGAATCTGAAACCGATGATCACGAAATACATGTGGACGAAGATAAAATTGTAAATACAGAGTGCCTTTGAATCTGAAACGGTCGTTTAAAGGTTGCATGCGATTTTAGACCCTGTTTTAATTGTCCCGGTCTGCATTGAAAACAGAATGTATGTAGTCTATGACTTGCAACAGTATTCGATCTTAAACAATCGTTCAATGTTTCAATAATTTTATTTTTCTCTCTAAATAAATGCGGCAATATCCTCAATAAGATATGTTCTTTGAGAGATTTAAAATCAATAAAAAGTGCATGCGAACTGACCTCAGACTTATCAAGCCTCCGGCGTACTATTATTAGTTATTTGGTCTGTTACTGACCTACTACGGAAAAATAGGGGGGTCTGTGGAATTTATAGGGGGCGATGCGTACTCACCCCCTATAGAAATATAGGGGGTCTGCACGTGACACGCTTTAACCAATGAAATTGCTAGAATTTAGTGGGAGGCGAAATAAAGTAAATTAGTACGTCTGGTATGAACCAACGATGACGATCAAATTGAACACCTCCCCTATATATATATATATAGCCGAGGAATCCGCTTTGGTCGAGTGGTTAGCTTCAAGGATTTGAAACCGGTCGTTCTGGGTTCGATCCCCAGTCGCGGCACGACGGTCATGGTGGAGTGCCCTTAGGCAAGGCACATTTTCTAGCCAAGTACTGGTTTGTTTACCCAGGGATCATGAATAAGTGAACTGTCACCGTGATATAACTGAAATAATGTTGAAAACGGCGTAAAACCCCAATAAAACAAACACACTATATTTAGCCATCGCATATACAGTGAATTAGGAAAAGTACAACTGATTTCGTAAACTATACAATAGATAGACCATGACAACTACAGTGTGTGTATACCACGTGTCTTTGACGTCACAAATGCTACGGTGGACAGAAATATTTTTTGTTCGGTTTAGAAGTAAAAACAAAGGTAACTTTTTTATTTCTTCATCATTTTTAATGAAACAAAGTAACCATTGTTTTTACATTCTTATCAAGAGCAATTATTGCTGTCTGACCATGCAAATATGACGTCAAAAGTCACGTGGTATACACACACTGAACTTATAGTCTATTTTAATTACATCAGCAACATTAGTCAAATTAGACATCATTAAAAACGTGTTTGAATAGCCAAGCACTGCTGTCACACGGTCGAGTCATGTCAATGTATTTTGTATTATTGATTACATGCTAACAGAAATACATTCACCCTTTTTTCTCATGTTGACGCTTTATGACGCCTCTGCAGCAAACGACCTTTGAAAACATTGTGACAAATAGAGAAATAGGTAAAACGCAGTATTTTCTATACTTTTGCCACAATGTTTTCAACTCTGTTTTCACACTTTAATTCATAAAGATTTTCCGTATTTTTATCTTGATGTTTCAAAAGTCTTCTACTTCAGATTTGTCGTATGTGGGAAAGGGATACAAGTAAACTAATATTTGCATATATATAATGAAATAATGCATTATCAAACAACTATATAACTTTATGAGCCACGTGAAAAGATATGTGGAGGTCGCGGCCATCCTCCCTTATACCTTACAATACACGAGCCGTGTCCCACATTATGGACTTTGCGTTAAGTATCGACCAAGATCAGCCTAAGCATGCCGCACAGGCATCCCGGATAGACACTCCTGTGGGTTTTCTGCTACAAATATCATTTCGCTATCCCCCTGAGACGGAATGTGTCGGCCCGGATAAGCATACGCGAACTGCGCAGGCTGATCTGGATCGATACATTACGCAGAGGCCATAGTGTTGGTTTTCTCTCGGGACAGCTCACATGTGTTATTAATAAATATGTGTTAGTAAATGGACTTAATAATACATTATAAATATCCCAATGTCTGCTGTGAATAAGAATACAATTTCAAAGGGGTTTCCCTATGATAATTCATTGTATTGGTGTTTAACGCCGTTTTAAACAGTGTGTATGTTATACCACGGCCAGAGTTTGCTTATTCATTACCCCCAGGGTATATCGAACCAGGACACTCAACCATGACCCCGCTGCGAATAGGGATAAAACCTGGGACGCCCGGTTCCAAATATCCAACGCTGAGTTATTTCTTAACGTCGGTTACTTTCCAAAGAATGAATTGCAGATGACCACATAAATTATACTGACACTAAATCCACTATCTACGCGTGAGCTGCTCCGCCTCTTGAAAACAAACCATTCTCCATTTGTGACCTGGTATATTAACCACATTACCACATACACCAACAATTGATTGATTGATAGATTGATTGATTGATTGATTGGGGTTTAACGCCGTTTTTAACAATTTCTCAGTTATATCACGGCGGCCATTTCACCTACGCATGCATTTCCTGGTTTTCTCACACCAGTACTCCACACAACAATCTTTCCAAGCAACTGGCTGCTTTTCCGCATAGGCTTAGCCTATTGGTGGAAGACGAATGACTCATGTCGCATTGACTTTTGTCAATCGTCGGAAAGAAAGTTGGCCGAGCCGGGATTAGAACTCACAACCCCTGGATTGACAGCCCGCATTGCTACCGACACATACACCAACAAATATACAGCAGATGACTTTTAAAAAGTTAAGTCAATGATAGGGAAACTTTCTATTAAGCCTTCCCCTCATACAACAATTCTGCAGTAGACGACTTTGAACATATTTTGTCAGAAAATAGAAAATCTCTATAATTGAATGGATAACCTATGACTAAAAGTGGGAAACATTCTGGCAAAAGGAGAAATTGCTCGTTTTGTAACTATGTTTTCAAAAAAGCGGTCTGCTGCATAGGCGTCAGAAAAAGCGTTTATATGAGGAAAAGGGTTAATGAAAGAACAGTTATTGAATTGTGGTAAAAGGAGAAATTGCTCATCATGAGATATTCTCTTCTTATAACCTCAATGTTTTCAAACGTAGTCAGCCGCAGAGGCGTCAGAAAGAGTCGCGTCTAGGGGCGTAGCTCCCTTTAGGCACTGTAGGCACGTGCCTACACATTTTTTCTAAAAATGCACAAAAATGCAGCTGCGGAGATACACATCTGCGTAATGTATCGACCAGATCAGCCTGTGCTGTCCGCACAGACTGATCCGGCCAATACATTCCGTCTAAGGGGGGATAGATAGAGTAGTGATTCCTGAAACAGAAAATCTACAGGAGGCGAAAAGTGTATATCCGGGTACGCCTGTGTGGCATGCTTAGGCTGGTCCGGTCGACAATGTTGATTTTCTCACGAGACGGCCTACACATTGATTATTGCCAAGCTACGCCCCAAGCGTCTATATATACATGGAGCTATGTGGGAGATGGGTAAGATGAATCTGCTCTTTCGAACAATCTGATCTAAAGTATTTTATACAAGGGCAAAGTACATTTGACAAATAGTATAATTTTGAATCAAATTGCATTGATGCGCACACCAACAATGTTAGGCCCATTCCACTGGTGGTGCATTTTCATGGGAACAGATTGAGGGCTTGGCGTGAAACGGTTGTAACTAAAAACCTATTTTGAAAACCCTGGTTTAGGGGCAATTTTGACCCTTTGTAAACAATGCAAATTTAGGTGCCATTGCTCAGTACGAGCAATGGCACCAACATTTACATTGTTTACCAAGAAAAATGATTTAACGCTTATAAAGACCTTATGGCGAGGTGATTAATCTTGGTAAAAAAATACCAATTTTAGTTACAACCATTTCACGCCAAGCCCTCTAGAGGGGGTTGGGGGGGGGGGGGGGGGGCGCGGTATTATTAGTCGATCCTGGATGCTGTATTAGACTCGAATATAAAAACCTTAGGGATCAGTGATAGTATTGATTACTCGTTTTTATTACATTTCTATCCATCAAAGATAAGGATATCTCGGTGAAAGAAAATTCATAATCGTTGATTTATTGTTATTACACACCAGTGTTATAATATACTACACAATTGCGCATGCGTGCACCTCCCTTTTTTCCATGGCCACGCCTCATCCGAAAATAATGCGCAAAGTAGGTCAAACGACAAACAATATTCCACAGTAAATATAAACTATGGTTGAAGACACGTATTTAAAAATGGAATGTATTACAACAAATAACAAATAACAATGAAATGTAATAAACAGATTATTCAACTTATTTTTTCAAAGATTAGAATATAATTTCACTCGCCGTCTTGTGAATGGGAGGAGCCACATTCGTCACTCGTGACGTCACTCCCATTCACGAGACGGCTCGTGAATTATATGCTTATCTTTCAAAAAATAAGTTGAATAATCTCTATTTATTTATCACTGTGACGATAACACTTTTAGTTTTTTTATATCATCACTAGTGATGATATCATTTTTGCCGGAACTACTTTTTTTAGATTTGGAACATCTTTGGAATTTAAAGTGGGTATAATACTAGGAATTTTATGAAAAAAATGAGACCGAATACTAGGAAAATGACGTCACGTCAGCGGTTTTGACTTCATAAAGCTAGTCATTTGGCGCCAAATAGAAGCAGCAGTATTTGGTTACGTAACATTCATACGCCTAAGGCCAAGTCATTTTTTTTTTATATGTTTCTTTAAAATAAAGGGGAGATTTATTCCAGATATATAATAAATAGAATAACTAACTGCATGTTTTTGATATCGAATTTATGTCACTCGGGAACAAAGGGGTAATTTGGTGTAAAATCACTCAACCTACGGTTTCGTGATTTTAACCAAATTACCCCTTTTTTCCCTTGTGACATAAATTCTATATCAAAAACATGCAGTTAGTTATTCTCTATCTATCAGTGAGATATATAGAGATTATTCAACTTATTTTTTGAAAGATAAGAATATAATTCACGAGCCGTCGCGTGAATGGGAGTGACGTCACGAGTGACGTAGTCACGAGTGGCTCCTCCCATTCACAAGACGGCGAGTGAATTATATTCTAATCTTTGAAAATATAAGTTGAATAATCTGTTTATTACATTTCATTGTTATTTGTTGTAATACATTAAATTTTTAAAATACGTGTCTTCAACCATAGTTTATATTTACTGTGGAATATTGTTTGTCGTTTTACCTACTTTGCGCATTATTTTCGGATGAGGCGTGGCCATGGAAAAAAGGGAGGTGCACGCATGCGCAATTGTGTAGTAGATTATAACACTGGTGTGTAATAACAATAAATCAACGATTATGAATTTTCTTTCACCGAGATATCCTTATCTTTGATGGATAGAAATGTAATAAAATCCATATCACCCACACTGTGAGTGATATAGGTATGAGGTCAAAGGGACAAACGTTATGACGTCAAACCGCTGACGTGACGTCATTTTCCTAGTATTCGGTCATGTTATATACTACACACGTTATATATAGAGAGAATAACTAACTGCATGTTTTTGATATAGAATTAATGTCACAAGGGAAAAAAGGGGTAATTTGGTTAAACTCACGAAACCGTAGGTTGAGTGATTTTACACCAAATTACCCCTTTTTTCCCGAGTGACATAAATTCTATATCAAAAACATGCAGTTAGTTATTCTATTTATTATATATCTGGAATAAATCTCCCCTTTATTTTAAAGAATCATATAAAAAAAAAAACTTGGCCTTAGGCGTATGAATGTTACGTAACCAATGACTGCATCATTTTAAGACGTTCCATGGCTGTTCCATTAATGTTTACGCCTCACGTTTAAATCAATGTTTTATGTCATTCTTTATATTTTCTTTTGTAAGTTTCTTAAGATGTCTCTTAGGATGACATCTTAAAATATAATTGAAACACATTTTTATCTTATTTTCACTTTAATAATGATCAAAAATCATACTATCAACATTTTAAGTAAACATAAAAAAAGTAGTTCCGGCAAAAATGATATCAACACTAGTGATGATATAAAAAAACTAAAAGTGTTATCGTCCCAGTGCTAGTTATCATTTTTTTAAAAATTGATATTGATTTTATGTCACTTAAATTTTAATGCAAAATTTGGATAGGTATGTAACAAGAAATACGTAATGGGTATATTATTATTTCGTCATCAATTATCATTAAATAAAAAGAAAATTTGTTTGTTTTGAGTTCTATGGAATATATTTCAACTCGAAGTGATACAATTTTAACATTTTCAATTGTATCACTTCTCAATGACATATATTCATATCCTCTATGTATTTACATTTGATACAAATAAATCAGCACTGTTTGATTTCCTAGTACATCGCTATTTTTCAAGAAAGAAAAAGAAGGGGAGAGGGGGGTAGAATGCAGTCTAAAGTGAAGCTCCTATTAAATTCAGCGACTCCGAATGGCAGCGACACTTACCGAGAGAGGATGTGATTTATAGCGATACTGGCCGAGACACACCGATTGTCAGCTCGACACAGCGATGGTGGGAGAAGAAATCCGCGTGTGTTCAATATCATACACAGCAGAGAAAAACTGGATAAATATTGGTCGGCAAAACGCGCTCTTGTTTGTTAACGAGACAATACGCATTGTACGTTCAAAGCGAGACGTCGATGAATTAATTGCTACTTCATAGAACCGGTTTTTTTTTGTTGCAGGCGCTCTACTGCAAAACGGTTTTAGGAGAACATTGTTGGGAAAGGTGCACATGTTCATTAGGATCATTTTTTGTTTTTTCCACAATGATCTTTACTGTGTTTTCGTAAATTGTTTTATCTGTTACTATTAGTTTCTCTTCATGTGTTTTATTTTTATTTTATTCAAAGTGGATGAATCTAAATTGGCTAATAGGAGCATTGTTGTTTCTTTCTAGCCAACGCTGCGGAATATTGGACTCAGAGTTGAATACATACGAGTGATTTTGATTATACGTGGGTGTATTAATAAAACTAATATTGGATTGATTGGAACCATGAGCCCGGTTTGCTTGTCGTATGTGACAGGTTTAGTTTAACTATAACATTTCGGCGGTACCCGTGTTTTTAAGCAGGAAGATGTTAGAAAGTTGCACAGACTGTGTCAATTATGAGATGCGAGCTGAAAGTCTGGGCTTAAACCACGAGAACCCATCTGATTTCGTCAGGTCACAGGTACGTATTCATAGGTTATTTATTTAAATGCTGTGTTATATATATATAGCGAAGTCTGTGCATATACATCATTGTTTTAACTACCACCCAACTCTCAACGCTTTCCCACATACAACAAATATTCAGGAGACGGCGTTGAAAGCATCAGGACACAAATAGACAAATATTTGTAAATGACAAAGTACACATTTTTACAAGAATAAAAATCATCCACTTTCATTGACATTATATACGATATGCAACTACCAAGACATCTCTCTGAAACCGAAATGGTGCTCAGAAACTGAAAGCTGATATATAGAAAGACAGTTGTGAAGTAATTCTGATTTCGCCTACTATAGCATTTGGCTCTAACGAGCCCCTTGCTAAAAACTATTTTTGATTCTAGGGTTATGCTTTAATTCCCATATATCGATTTAATTACACCCACAATATTTAAATTTAAAATAATGTCTGTGAAAGATGTGTGTTTGATTTGTGATATGAAAGCCAAGTGTATTAATAAAAATGATAGATGTAAATTTGATTTGTGATATGAAAGTCAAGTGTATTAATGCATGTGACAGATGTAAGTTTGATTTGCGATATGAAAGTTAAGTGTATTAATGTCTGTGATAGATGTAAGTTTGATTTGTGATATGAAAATCAAGTGTACTAATGTCTTGGATAGATGTGTGTTTAAATTTTGATATGAAAGGCAAGTGTATTAATGTCTGTGATAGATGTTTGTTTAAATTGCGATATGAAAGGCAAGTGTATAAATGTCTGTGATAGATGTGTGTTTGATTTGTGATATGAAAGTCAAGTGTATTAATGTCTATGATAGATGTAAGTTTGATTTGAAATATGAAAGTCAAGTGTTTAATGTCTGTTATAGATGTAAGTTTGATTTTCGATATATATGAAAGTCAAGTGTTTAATGCATGGGACAGATGTTAGTTTGATTTTCGATATGAAAGTCAAGTGAATTAATGCATGGGATAGCTGTTTGTTGAACTTGTGATATGAAAGTCACGGGTATTACTGTCTGTGACAGCTGTAAGTTTGGTTTGCAATATGAAAGTCAAGTGTATTAATGTCTGTGATATGTGTTTAAATTGTGATATGAAAGTCAAGTGTATTAATGTCTGTGATAGATGTAAGTTTGATTTGCAATATGAAAGTCAAGTGTATTAATGTCTGTGATATGTGTTTAAATTGTGATATGAAAGTCAAGTGTATTAATGTCTGTGATAGATGTAAGTTTGATTTGCAATATGAAAGTCAAGTGTATTAATGTCTGTGATATGTGTTTAAATTGTGATATGAAAGTCAAGTGTATTAATGTCTGTGATAGATGTAAGTTTGATTTGCAATATGAAAGTCAAGTGTATTAATGTCTGTGATAGATGTGTGTTTAAATTGTGATATGAAAGTCAAGTGTATTAATGTCTGTGATAGATGTAAGTTTGATTTGCAATATGAAAGTCAAGTGTATTAATGTCTGTGATAGATGTAAGTTTGATTTGCAATATGAAAGTCAAGTGTATTAATGTCTGTGATAGATGTGTGTTTAAATTGTGATATGAAAGTCAAGTGTATTAATGTCTGTGATAGATGTAAGTTTGATTTGCAATATGAAAGTCAAGTGTATTAATGTCTGTGATAGATGTAAGTTTGATTTGCAATATGAAAGTCAAGTGTATTAATGTCTGTGATAGATGTGTGTTTAAATTGTGATATGAAAGTCAAGTGTATTAATGTCTGTGATAGATGTGTGTTTAAATTGTGATATGAAAGTCAAGTGTATTAATGTCTGTGATAGATGTAAGTTTGATTTGCAATATGAAAGTCAAGTGTATTAATGTCTGTGATAGATGTAAGTTTGATTTGCAATATGAAAGTCAAGTGTATTAATGTCTGTGATAGATGTGAGTTTGATTTGCAATATGAAAGTTCAGTGTATTAATGTCTGTGATAGATGTGTGTTTAAATTGTGATATGAAAGTCAAGTGTATTAATGTCTGTGATAGATGTGTGTTTTAATTGTGATATGAAAGTCAAGTGTATTAATGTCTGTGATAGATGTGTGTTTAAATTGTGATATGAAAGTCAATTGTATTAATGTCTGTGATAGATGTGTGTTTAAATTGTGATATGAAAGTCAAGTGTATTAATGTCTGTGATAGATGTGTGTTTAAATTGTGATATGAAAGTCAATTGTATTAATGTCTGTGATAGATGTGTGTTTAAATTGTGATATGAAAGTCAAGTGTATTAATGTCTGTGATAGATGTGTGTTTGATTTGCAATATGAAAGTCAAGTGTATTAATGTCTGTGATAGATGTGTGTTTAAATTTTGATTTGAAAGTCAAGTGTATTAATGTCTGTGATAGATGTGTGTTTGATTAGCAATATGAAAGTCAAGTGTATTAATGTCTGTGATAGATGTGTGTTTAAATTGTGATATGAAAGTCAAGTGTATTAATGTCTGTGATAGATGTGTGTTTAAATTGTGATTTTAAAGTCAAGTGTATTAATGTCTGTGATAGATGTGTGTTTAAATTGTGATATGAAAGTCAAGTGTATTAATGTCTGTGATAGATGTAAGTTTGATTTGCAATATGAAAGTCAAGTGTATTAATGTCTGTGATAGATGTAAGTTTGATTTGCAATATGAAAGTCAAGTGTATTAATGTCTGTGATAGATGTGTGTTTAAATTGTGATATGAAAGTCAAGTGTATTAATGTCTGTGATAGATGTAAGTTTGATTTGCAATATGAAAGTCAAGTGTATTAATGTCTGTGATAGATGTAAGTTTGATTTGCAATATGAAAGTCAAGTGTATTAATGTCTGTGATAGATGTGTGTTTAAATTGTGATATGAAAGTCAAGTGTATTAATGTCTGTGATAGATGTGTGTTTAAATTGTGATATGAAAGTCAAGTGTATTAATGTCTGTGATAGATGTAAGTTTGATTTGCAATATGAAAGTCAAGTGTATTAATGTCTGTGATAGATGTAAGTTTGATTTGCAATATGAAAGTCAAGTGTATTAATGTCTGTGATAGATGTGAGTTTGATTTGCAATATGAAAGTCCAGTGTATTAATGTCTGGGATAGATGTGTGTTTAAATTGTGATATGAAAGTCAAGTGTATTAATGTCTGTGATAGATGTGTGTTTTAATTGTGATATGAAAGTCAAGTGTATTAATGTCTCTGATAGATGTGTGTTTAAATTGTGATATGAAAGTCAAGTGTATTAATGTCTGTGATAGATGTGTGTTTAAATTGTGATATGAAAGTCAAGTGTATTAATGTCTGTGATAGATGTGTGTTTAAATTGTGATATGAAAGTCAATTGTATTAATGTCTGTGATAGATGTGTGTTTAAATTGTGATATGAAAGTCAAGTGTATTAATGTCTGTGATAGATGTGTGTTTGATTTGCAATATGAAAGTCAAGTGTATTGATGTCTGTGATAGATGTGTGTTTAAATTTTGATTTGAAAGTCAAGTGTATTAATGTCTGTGATAGATGTGTGTTTGATTAGCAATATGAAAGTCAAGTGTATTAATGTCTGTGATAGATGTGTGTTTAAATTGTGATATGAAAGTCAAGTGTATTAATGTCTGTGATAGATGTGTGTTTAAATTGTGATATTAAAGTCAAGTGTATTAATGTCTGTGATAGATGTGTGTTTAAATTGTGATATGAAAGTCAAGTGTATTAATGTCTGTGATAGATGTGTCTTTAAATTGTGATATGAAAGTCAAGTGTATTAATGTCTATGATAGATGTGTGTTTAAATTGTGATATGAAAGTCAAGTGTATTAATGTCTGTGATAGATGTGTGTTTAAATTGTGATATGAAAGTCAAGTGTAATAATGTCTGTGATAGATGTGTGTTTAAATTGTGATATGAAAGTCAAGGGTAAGGTTAACAGTTCGGTCTGTGGTCACCAGGGGATGTACATATATGAATAAACAGAGCTCTTGATTAGGGGCTTCGAACTGTTCTTTCCCCTACTATATATCTCGTATTACCAAATCAAACCCTATGTTGTGTGCGATCAAAAGAATCGTCTCATTGTGACGATTCATTTGAGAACCCACAACATAGTGTTTAAGGGTGAAAAGGGGAACTTCAGAATGTGAAGTATGCATATTTCTATAGCTAAGAGTAATTCATTAAACGGGTTTGTCACACACTGTGATGGGTCTTTTTTACTAAGCGGAAAATACACGTTGTTACAATATTCAGCTAAAGTTGTTTCGAGTTAATTAATAGATTGAACATTCATTTAGTCGCGCACATCTTGCAAAAGGCTAGGCAGAGGTTTTATGTAATTATAAAGATCAATTGCTGATATAAGTCATTATATTTTTAGCTTCTATAGTGTACATTATATTATGTGCAATCTTCTGACAGGGACAGCTACTTTCATGGGAAGGCGTTAGATACAAGGTATTCCGGATGAGATACCCTAGTTCTTTTCGAAAAGACCCGTTGGTTCTTTAACGAGCTTAGCATTGATAAAAGCGAAGCCATTTTTCCTGGAAAGAACCAGTCTTTGACTTCAGGGTTTGTGGGAGATACTTAAAGGCACATAAGACAGTTACAGAACCAGCACCGGAATTTGAACCCCGGACCTCTGGATTGACAGTCAATTGTGTTAACCACTAGATCACCGGACCACTGTTTCCAACACTTTCCTTTACACATTCAAATGAAACTGAATTATAGTTTAGTTTGGTCCAAGTGCTAACCAACAAAACTACATTTATATAATTATAAAGCATACTATTTAGAAACAAGATAATAGAAAAAACAGAGTTTGCCGAATGGGGACGCATTTTTTAACCCTTTTCCTCATATAAACGCTTTCTGACGCCTCTGCAGCAGACGGCTTTTTGAAAACATAGTGACAAAAGAAGAAATTGCACGAAACGTGCAATTTCTCCTTTTGCCACAGTGTTTTCCACTTTTTGTCATAGGTTATCCATTCAACTATGGAGATTTTCTATGTTTTGACAAAATACGTTCAAAATCGTCTTCTGTAGAATTGCCGCATGAGGGAAAGGGTTAAGTATGCTATTGACCAAGTTAAGATGTCAACTGGAGGGGTGGGGCTTATGTGTGTGCCCAATAGGAAAGCTATACCTCAATGACTGTGGTAGATATATAAACACATTAGGCCGTCTCGCTAGAAAACCAACATTGTAAAAATATCGACCCAGATCAGCCTAAACATGCCGCACAGGCTTACCCGGATAGACACTTTTCGCCTCCTGTGGATTTTCTGTTTCAGGAATCATTACCATATCCCTCTATCCTCCTGAGACGGAATGTGTCGGCCCGGATCAGTCTGCGAGGATCATGCTCTCGCTTTGGACACAATCCTGACGACCTTAATCCTTTCCCACACACGGACACTTTTCTGACGCCTCTGCAGCAGACGACATTTGAAAACATCATGAGCATTTTTTCCTTACGCCTCAATGTTTTCTACTCTATTTAATAATTGTGTTTTCATAAATTGAGATTGTCATAACTATTACCTGGAAATTTTCAAATTCTTCTACTGCAGAATTGTTGTAGGTGGAAAAGGGTTAAAGAGTCACACACACACTAAACAATGTCATCTTGTTGCCACGGACACTGGTGTCTCACAATATTTACAATCAACATTTGAGCCGTCCCGCGAGAAAACCAACATTCTGCGTAATATTTCGACCCAGACCAGCCTGCGCAGTCCACGGAGACTGATCCGGGCCGACTTATTCCGTCTCAGGGGGATAGAGCTATAGAGTAATGATTCATGAAACAGAAAATCTACAAAAGGCGAAGAATGTCTGTCCGGGTTAGCCTGCGCGGCATGCTTAGGCTGATCCGGGTCGATACTTTACGCAGAGTCCACAATGTTGGTTTTCTCGCGGGATGGCTCATTTGTTGTATTTCCACGTTTCTTTAAACTCGAAGGAATCCGCCGAGGCCGATTGGTTGGCGTCGGGTATTTAGAACCCGGTCGTCCTGGTCCTAGGTTTGATTCTCATTCGCAGCGGCCATGATGGAGTGCCCTTGAGCAAGGCATATTTTCTTGCCTTGTATTGATTTGTTTACTTACTGGACTATTGTTGAAAACGGCGTAAAACCCAAATAAATCAAATATTATTCCTTTCCCTCATACGACAAATCTGCAGCAGACGACTTTGAACAATTTTTGTCAATAAATAGAACATCTCTATAATTGAATGGATAACCTATGACTATAAGTGGAGAACATTGTGACAAAAGGAGAAATTGCTCGTCTTGAGCAATTTCTTCTTTTGTAACTACGTTTTCAAAAAGCCGTCTGCTGCAGAGGTTGTCAGAAAGCGTCTATATGATGAAAAGTGTTAAGAAGAAATGATGTAAGCTAAAGGGTTGCTGAACTATAAATTCGGAACTGCAATAATATCACACTCCCCAATTTGGTATCATAACCTATGTTATATGCAGCAGACGTAGTCTGCAAAAATATACAGACGGAAACTATTAACTCTAATCTTCTCCAGATATAAGGCAAACCAGGGCAATTTCGAATAGAGACGTTGCAGTGATATCATTCCGAGTGATGCGCCGGTATCGAGATTAACTTTCAGAGAGTGATTTATATACTCTGAAAATGTTGTGGTATAATCGAAATACGATAGCATAGGCGTTATGTTATGCACCCGTCACTGATCATAAACGGCATTTAAACTTTCACACATGTATATGACAAAATCTGCAGCAGGCGACTTTGCAAAAACATCTTGGCAAAACATCTCGGCAAAAACCATCTTGGCAAAACACCTTGGCAAAACTACAACACATCTGTTTTCAATGTATGATTGATTAAATAAGGATGAAAACATAGTTGCAAAATGAGAAATTGCTCATTATGAGTAATTTCTCATTTTGCCACAATGTTTTCCAATGACTTTTACTGCAGATGCGTCACAATGCGCTTGTATCAGGGACGACGTTAATAACCTGTTTCTGGAGAACATCACTGAGCAATTCACTCTTTTGATTAAGGCTGTGTACCTAGAAAACCAGCATTAACGTGTAAGATTGGTCTATGTACCAATGTAAGATTGGTCTATGTACCAATGTAAGATTGGTCTATGTACCAATGCTTTCTGCCCAAAATGTTCAATGTATATTTATTAGGAGCTCGTCTACTTTTCGAAGAAAAAAAGTCGGGATCTTGTTATGCCCTTGGCGTCGTCGTCGTCTGCATCTTCTGTTCCGTCTGCTTCGTCAAAACAAAATAACCTTACTTCATAACTCAAAAACCTTTCAACATTTACAAATGAACTTGGTTACACATGTTCTACACATGTTCCTATGAACAATACGCTTGTCTATACCAAGTCACTGGCTTTAACAATTATTCAATAATGCCCCCTTTTCGAAAAATGCAGACGGGCGTTGGCGTTCGCTTCGCGCCGCTCCTGTTCTATATAACATCATTGAAACCCAAAACAAATGTTGTTGTTTTAAAGTCTATTTAAAGTAAAATTTCACCAAAATCTATAAATGTTTGATAATCAAAACTTACTTTTCCTGTGTAAATTATATGATCGGAACATTATAAGCCCTGCTCGCTATTTGTTCACAAGTTACAAAAGCTTCGTTGTTACTTTTATATGGTAAACATACTTTATACGACCATAAAGGCCAAAGCTTATCGGGCGGGATCCTTATAAGTTAAAATCCCAAAATGGTGTGCGGTCTCGAGAATGATTATCAACTAAATTGGGAATCCAAATCCCGGCTGATCAAATAATATACCTGACTATTGATTGAATGTCATTAGGGCCATTGTCTATGAGATACGATAGAACTCTTGTTGTAAACGGAATTTAAATTTGACCATTGTAATCAGCACATGAACTACGAGATAAGATAGAACTCATATTGTAAACGGTATTTAAATACAATTATTGTAATCAGCACATGGACTACGAGATAAGATAGAACTCATGTTGTAAACGATATTTAAATACGACCATTGTAACCAGCACATGAATTACGAGATAATTTAGAACTGATGTTGTAAACGGTATTTAAATACGACTATTGTAACCAGCACATGAACTGCGAGATAAGATAGAACTCATGTATTTAAATACGATCTTTGTAATCAGCACATAAACTCTGAGTTAAGATAGACCTCATGTTGTAAACGGTATTTAAATACGACCATTGTAATCAGCACATGAACTACGAGATAAGATAGAACTCATGTTGTAAACGGTATTTAAATACGACCATTGTAACCAGCACATGCACTACGAGATAAGATAGAACTCATGTTGTAAACGGTATTTAAATACGACTATTGTAATCAGCACATGAACTACGAGATAAGATAGAACTCATGTTGTAAACGGTATTTAAGTACGACCATTGTAATCAGGGAATGAATTACGGGATAAGATAGAACTCATGTTGTAAACGGAAATTAAGTACGACCATTGTAATCAGCACATGAACTACGTGATAAGATAGAACTCATGTTGTAATTGGTATTTAAATACGACCATTGTAATCAGCACATGAACTACGTGATAAGATAGAACTCATGTTGTAAACGATATTTAAATACGACCATTGTAATCAGCACATAAACTACGTGATAAGATAGAACTCATGTTGTAAACGATATTTAAATATGACCATTGTAATCAACACATGAACTACTAAATAAGATAGAACTCATGCTGTAAACGGTATTTAAATACGACCATTGTAATCAGGACATGAACTACGGGATAAGATAGAACTCATGCTGTAAACGGTATTTAAATACGACCATTGTAATCAGGACATGAACTACGGGATAAGATAGAACTCATGCTGTAAACGGTATTTAAATACGACCATTGTAATCAGCACATGAACTACGAGATAAGATAGAACTCATGTTGTAAACGGTATTTAAATACTACCGTTGTAATCAGCACATGAACTACGGGATAAGTTAGAACTCATGTTGTAAACGGTATTTAAATACGACCATTGTAATCAGGACATGAACTACGGGATAAGATATCACTCATGCTGTAAACGGTATTTAAATACGACCATTGTAATCAACACATGGACTACGAGATAAGATAGAACTCATGTTGTAAACGGTATTTAAATACGACCATTGTAATCAACACATGGACTACGAGATAAGATAGAACTCATGCTGTAAACGGTATTTAAATACGACTATTGTATTCAGTGAATAAACTACGGGATAAGATAGAACTCATGTTGTAAACATTATTTAAATACGACCATTGTAATCAACACATGGACTACGAGATAAGATAGAACTCATGTTGTAAACGGTATTTAAATACGACCATTGTAATCAGGACATGAACTACGGGATAAGATATAACTCATGCTGTAAACGGTATTTAAATACGACCATTGTAATCAGGACATGGACTACGAGATAAGATAGAACTCATGCTATAAACGGTATTTAAATACGACCATTGTAATCAGGACATGAACTACGGGATAAGATAGAACTCATGCTGTAAACGGTATTTAAATACGACCATTGTAATCAACACATGGACTACGAGATAAAATACTCTTAATGTGTTGAAGTAATTCATCTTCCCAGGGATTCAGTTAATCTGCCACCATCTGAGAGATTGTATTCGCTAACACTTTCCCTCATACGACAATTCTGCAGCAGACGACTTTGGACATTTTTTGTCAACAAATGGAAAATCTCTATAATTGAATGGATAACCTATGACTAAAAGTGGAAAATATTGTTGCAAAAGGAGAAATTGCTCGTTTAAAGCAATTTCTTCTTTTGTCACTATGTTTTCAAAAAGCCGTCTGCTACAGAGGCGTCAGAAAGCGTCTATATGAGAGAAAGGGCGGAGTACGCCATACGAAAGTCTGCCTACTGGTTCTTATCATCCAAAAAGGTTCGGAATTACACTACATACGAATGGTGACTGTAAATCTGAACCGTTATTAATATTTTTTGAATAAACAGGTGGCCAACCTGTGTGATATACTGAAATCAGACTCTAGGCAAAGTGGATCCATGAGCACAATATTAATGTGCTCAAACCCCTTTTCTATGTAACACTATTAATCTACCATTTATTTTAGGTTATTTCTAGCTCAATATATTGATTGTTTAGTATTTTACGCCGCTTTCAACAATGTTCAGTTATATCACGGAGTTTCCTGGGTAAGCAACCAGTAAAACTGGTACATTTATCCTGACACCAGCCAGTCAGTCGTGATGCTAACCCCGCAACCCTGAGCGCCCAAGAGGGAAGCCATTTCTATTACCTCTCAATAGACATACTCGCTTAGATCATCCACAGTCTGACTGACTTTACCTTAAATATAAACTGATGGGTTGTTTCCAGTTAAACTGTACACACGCACAATTTGGATTGTGTTATTGTCGCCTTTTCAGTTTTTGTCCTTTCAATTGGATTGTGTTATTGTCGCTTTTTCAGTTTTTGTCCTTTCATTTGGATTGTGCTATTGTCGCTTTTTTTCAGTTTTTGTCCTTTCATTTGGATTGTACGGTGTTCCGTTAGGGCCATCGTACTATCGCGCACACGCGATGCCACGATAGTACGATGACACGATGACACGATGGTGATGGTACGATGACACGATGGTGATGACACGATGGCACGATGACGATGACGCGATGTAATATCGCGTCATCGTCATCGTGTCATCGTAGCATCGCTCCATCACCATCGTGTCATCGTGTCATCGCGTCATCGTCATCGTGATATCGTGTCATCACCATCGTGTCATCGTACCATCACCATCGTGTCATCGTGCCATCGTGCCATCGTGTCATCACCATCGTGTCATCGTGCTATCGTGGCGATCTAATATCGCGTCATCGTCATCGTGCCATCGAAGCATCGCTCCATCACCATCGTGTCATCGTATCATCGCGTCATCGTCATTGTGCTATCGTGTCATCCCCATCGTGTCATCGTACCATCACCATCGTGTCATCGTGTCATCGCGTCATCGTCATCGTGATATCGTGTCATCACCATCGTGTCATCGTACCATCACCATCGTGTCATCGTACCATCACCATCGTGTCATCGTACCATCACCATCGTGTCATCGTACCATCACCATCGTGTCATCGTACCATCACCATCGTGTCATCGTACCATCACCATCGTGTCATCGTACCATCACCATCGTGTCATCGTGCCATCGTATCATCGCGTCATCGTCATCGTGCTATCGTGTCATCCCCATCGTGTCATCGTACCATCACCATCGTGTCATCGTGTCATCGTGTCATCACCATCGTGTCATCATGCTTGTTGACAGTATGATAGCACGATGACCCTAACGTAACACCGTAGGATTGTGTTATTGTCGCTTTCTTTTCATTTTTTGTCCTTTCATTTGGATTGTGTTATTGTCGCTCTATCACCATCGTGTCATCGTGTCATCGCGTCATCGTCATCGTGATATCGTGTCATCACCATCGTGTCATCGTACCATCACCATCGTGTCATCGTGCCATCGTGCCATCGTGTCATCACCATCGTGTCATCGTGCTATCGTGGCGATCTAATATCGCGTCATCGTCATCGTGCCATCGCAGCATCGCTCCATCACCATCGTGTCATCGTATCATCGCGTCATCGTCATTGTGCTATCGTGTCATCCCCATCGTGTCATCGTACCATCACCATCGTGTCATCGTGTCATCGCGTCATCGTCATCGTGATATCGTGTCATCACCATCGTGTCATCGTACCATCACCATCGTGTCATCGTACCATCACCATCGTGTCATCGTACCATCACCATCGTGTCATCGTACCATCACCATCGTGTCATCGTACCATCACCATCGTGTCATCGTACCATCACCATCGTGTCATCGTGCCATCGTATCATCGCGTCATCGTCATCGTGCTATCGTGTCATCCCCATCGTGTCATCGTACCATCACCATCGTGTCATCGTGTCATCGTGTCATCGTGTCATCGTGTCATCACCATCGTGTCATCATGCTTGTTGACAGTATGATAGCACGATGGCCCTAACGTAACACCGTAGGATTGTGTTATTGTCGCTTTCTTTTCATTTTTTGTCCTTTCATTTGGATTGTGTTATTGTCGCTTTTTCAGTTTTTGTCCTTTCATTAGGATTGTGTTATTGTCGCTTTTTCAGTTTTTGTCCTTTCATTTGGATTATGTTGTTGTCGCTTTTTTTCAGTTTTTGTCCTTCCATTTGGATTGTGTTATTGTCGCTTTTTTCAGTTGTTGTACTTCCTTTTTCTCACTTGTTATCGATTACCTGTGTTCCTTGAAAAGCTCTTGTTTTGAGAAAGAATGCATGAGCCGTTCCGTGAGATAACCAACAGTGTAAAGTATCGACCCGGATCAGCCTAAGCATGCTGCGCAGGCTTATCCGGATGGACACTTTTCGCCTCCTGTGAATTTTCTTTTACTCTATACCTCTATCCCCTTGAGACGGAGTGTTTCGGCCCGGATTAGCCTGCGCGGAATGCGCAGGCTGATCTGGGTCGATACATTACGCAGAGGCCATAATGTTGGTTTTCTCGCGGGACGGCTCAGTCATCTGATACTCTGTCGGCAGACAACGTTTAAAAGCATTATGAGACCCCAAAGATCAGCTTTGTGTTGGGTGTATTTTTCAAGAGCTACTCTATCTTTATGTATAACATGAATTCAAGCCTGCTATACATCTGGGCTACTAATACGTATTAATAGGCCTTTTATAGAATTACCATTCATACATATGTTGTAATATTATAATGACAGCCTCTTTCTTGATGTATGAAGATTCATGTGCTAATCCACGGACATGAGGAGAAGTTTGAAATAATATTGAGCCGCATAAAGTATTGTGGGATATTGTTTTATTTTCGAACAGTGAGGTCCTGGATGAGTGTGCAGTGTCACTAGAGTCTTCACTGTCCTCTGATAAAAGTGCTAATATCCTGTTATTTGTCAGTTATATCGCGTACGTATCCTGGGTAAGTTTCCACTGCTCCATTTATCCTGGGTAAGTTTCCACTGCTCCATTTATCCTGGGTAAGTTTCCACTGCTCCATTTATCCTGGGTAAGTTTCCACTGCTCCATTTATCCTGGGTAAGTTTCCACTGCTCCATTTATCCTGGGTAAGTTTCCACTGCTCCATTTATCCTGGGTAAATTTCCACTGCTCCATTTATCCTGGGTAAGTTTCCACTGCTCCATTTATCCTGGATAAGTTTCCACTGCTCCATTTATCTTGGATAAGTTTCCACTGCTCCATTTATCCTGGGTAAGTTTCCACTGCTCCATTTATCCTGGGTAAGTTTCCACTGCTCCATTTAACCTGGGTAAGTTTCCACTGCTCCATTTATCCTGGGTAAGTTTCCACTGCTCCATTTATCCTGGGTAAGTTTCCACTGCTCCATTTATCCTTGGTAAGTTTCCACTGCTCCATTTATCCTGGGTAAGTTTCCACTGCTCCATTTATCCTGGGTAAGTTTCCACTGCTCCATTTAACCTGGGTAAGTTTCCACTGCTCCATTTATCCTGGGTAAGTTTCCACTGCTCCATTTATCCTGACAACCAGTAAGTCAGTTGTAATGCTTCCTGCAATCCTGGGCGCCAAATACATAACTACTATTTTCAAAGCTTTAATTACCACCCGGCCGGGGATCTAACCCGCAACCTCCCGCACTTGAGGCGGAATCTCTACAACATCACTGAGACGGTCTCAGTATGTTATAGAAAGTAGACGAACTATAGGAACATGTCACTAGAGAGTGCATTAATGATCAATCTGATCTGTATTTACATTTATAGCAGAGTTAATTACCCTGTAGAGACGACACCTACATCTTTTGGACAGATAGATGTACATGTACAACATGTATGTAGACTCGATTGTTTTGTATTCAGCAGGTCGTAAAATAAATCGCCCGCAGGTTGATTCTTTACTAGGATGACAATAACAAACTGTATGATTGATCATAGATTGATCATGGATAATATTTATAATGGAAGGGAAATATCCCCCCAGTCTCCTAATGGTGATTGTACCACGCGGCACGACTGTAGCCATTTCTGACATACAGACGCTTTCCGACAACTCTGCAGCAGACGATTTTTGAAAACTTTGCGACAAAATGAGAAATCGCTCATACTGTTTTGTAATCTCTGCTTTGTTTACTCGGAGCTTATCGGTCATGTGACGACTCTTCATTTCACGTGACGACTCTTCAAGTCACGTGATGAATGAGATATAAGCATCGAAAGCTATTTAAAAACTGACCCTGTTAGTCACAGGGTAGAATTTGCGATGGAAATAGTATCGAAAACAAGAAAATCTCACCGATTATAGGGGTATGTAATATGTCAGTTATCATATTTTAATGCCCCAAATACAAAAATAACACTTATTTTCTTAAAATTGGATTTTTTTTTTTCGACAGTTGGGCATCTGGAGTTCAGTCGCTTTAAATAACTACTTTGACTTATATCGTACAGGTCCCTGTTCTCGAACCGTACCTATTCTCGAACCTTTAGTTCAAGGACTGTCTATATATTTCCAAAAACGCATTATACGTAATACTTTTTATGTGAACCGGTGCTTTGTTTACTTACACATAAATTGTTGAATTTATTTGTCAGTATTGTTCTTTTTTTACATGAATTTATAAGTATTCCCATGAGATCTGATAAATGTTAAGAGGTTCGAGAACCGGTGTTTCCATGCTATGTAATTTTCATTGTTTTTTCTAGTTGCTCTTAAAATCGTCTACGGCATATGTATAGTATATTGGAAAGGGCAAAGAGGTTTTAGAACTGTACCCGAAACTGAAGATTCTGAAAACGTTCTCAATGCTCAGAAATGATCTCCATGGTCTAAATAAAACTTCTGATTGGTCAATTTCGAGAACGAAGTTGCTTCTGTCCAATCAAAAACTTGAGCACACAATCTGAGTACAGATTAAACGTTTTTGATAAATATAGGATCTGACATGAGTTGTCATTTTATATAAAGTTTTGTTAACGAGTTTAAGAGATTTGATATTAAGCGAGCCTTTGGCGAGCTTAATAACAAATTTCTTGGCCGAGTTTAATAAAACTTTATGAAATGACCACGAATGTCAAATCCTTATATCACATGACGAAACACAAAAAGAAAATTGGGTTTTCGCTGTCAAAAAATAGTTCCAACATGTAATACTTAATAGACTGTTAACTAATCACACTAAAATATATTTTTATGAACGATAATGGTCCCGTTACCTCGTCCATCTATCGTGACGTTTGTGTTTACCGGATACACGTTCTCAGCCATGTTGTAAACATTCGCGAATAAATTCACAAATAGTGATTCGGTCATGTTATATTACACGTGTCACATATAAAGAAATACATAGTTGGTATATGGCATCGGATACAAACTTTGTCATGTGATATAGCTTTGAAGCCAGATCACAATCGTTAGTCAGAAACGTTTGCCAGCCGCTTCCAAATTCGTTTACGCCCAGATGTGAATTGGGAAGAACCATGTTGAATATTCTCGGTAGTTAGTTTTATAACGACGGTGCTTGCATGAACAGGTCTCCTAATTGGTACAGCATAGCGGAAAGCAAGCATATAAAGTTTAGCAGTTCAATTAGTTCATACCAAACTGACAGAAACCGTCCTTCTAAACATTAAAATACATAGTCAACATTATATTTTCATAATTTCATCATCCTTTATATTCAAAGGAAATAACTATAGCATTCATACGAGAAGAATCAACAAAAGTTTATGTGTTTGCATAAAAAAACTGTTTTTAACATTTTATTGGAGAAAATAATTTTAATTAACGGTTAACCACGTCGAACCTTTACGTCATGTGTTTTCTGGGACAATAGTTGCGGTTTAATATGTGATTAATCTATTAATTAGATAAAACTTTTCCACGTGTTGACGCATTTTGACATAGCTGCTGCAGACGTCGTTTGAAAACATTGTCCCAAAAGGAGAAATTACTCATATCAAGCAATTCCTATTTGCCCAACAACTCTTTTCAATATTGTTTACTTTCATCTATAGATATTTGCTATAATTTTACCTTGATATTTTTTTTAAAAAGTACTCTGCAGCAGATTGAATGTATGTGGGAAATGTTAAACGCTTACCCGCCAAACGTCAAAAGCAACGTGATTGTAGGAAAATTAGACATAATATTCAATGTAAGTGAGATCTATATGAAGACCCGCCTACTGTTTCTATATACATGTCTGTTTTTGTCATAAGTGTGAGGGCTTTAATACCACTGCAAATAACCTGCACGCGTGTTGTAGAACCGATTACTGGTATGACAAAACCAGAATGTCATAAAAGCTGGACCTAAGTTTCGCTGCTGTACTAAACGCTCGTATAGATCTGGTGACTGCCTAGTACAGGTCGACTCAGATTAACCTTTGCGTTAGCCAATAAAATCGTTATGTATTAACAGGGGGGGGGGGGGGGGGGGGGGGGGGGGGGGGGGAAACCCATATAGATAAATGAGATTTATTAAATGAGGGAAAGGCTAACGTTCACCTGCCACACTTCAAAGCAACGTGATTGTAGTAAAATTAACATCTATTCAATCTAATTGAGAACTAAATAAAGGCCCGTGTGCAGATATAGTAAATGTTAGGTATGTAATACCTACGCGAAAACCAGCAAGTAGAACCGATCACTGGTATGACAAAACCATAATGCCATTAAAACCAGTCCAAAATGTCGCTGCTGTAACAAACGCTCGTATCTGGTGACTGCCTATTACAGGTCGACTCAGATTGACCTTTGCGTCGGGCAATCAAATTGTCGCCTACAAAATCGATAGGTACCAAGAGGGAGATAACCCATACACATAACGAGATAGAGAAGCGAGGATTGCCGAATATTCTGATGTATAGAATATTTAATTGTATAGGTCAAATTACGCTAAATACATCCGCTGACTTGCTGATCTACTATAGTCTCTAAAAGAAAAAAAAAAATGTTTGTGTAGAAATGAGTGTATACCATCACCAGAATTTATTGAATATAAGACATTTAGTTTAAATGCATTGTGAATGTGTATAGGATGCACTGGAAAAGATTGATTTGATCACTTTTAGTACTTTGACCTTGTTTGAAAGAAAGTGAAATTAGAGAGAATGCTTAACATCGGTTTTGTCCGCCCCGATTTGGTCCAAAATGACTGTAACCATTTTCGCCTGGTGAGTTCTTCTTGCATAATGCATGACCTCCATATTTTCTTTGGATTGTTTTAAGCTAGGAGGTACCTATTTTCAATGATATATGGTGTTATACATGAGAAACGCTTAGAAAGTGTGACAATTGATGACTGAAACTGGTCGATTTACATGGAAACAAAGAAGGTTTTGTGTTGGTGTATAGAACCTATAGGGTCAATTCGACTGGACCTTTATACGGTTTCGTTCGTCAAACCCAATAACGTACATCAAATATTTTGATCGGATTCTTGAGATGAACAAAACCACGACGAGTCTTTAATATATATAAAATGCATAATATTTATTAACAAATAGCTCTTCATCTTTTTAATTGTTATTCTTATTTCAACAAGCTCGTGATACACAGCCAAAACCTATAATTGAGCCGTCCCGAGACAAATTCCATCATTATAGGTCTCTGCG